>ML818192.1:34042-91123 GCA_009831015.1 Picea engelmannii
TGACCTTAGTCTTATCAATATTAACAGTCATACCCATATTGGAGCAAAAATCCTTGAGGATTCTTAGTTGGTTTTCAAGATCATGGGGACTCCTTGCCATAAGAACGATATCATCGGCATAAAGAAGAAGATTGATGACTATATCAGTGACATAGGATCAAGCCCTCTTTTTGGCAAGTTTTTGTTTTTATTTTTTTTAATCATTGTTTAAAATTCCCATAAAAAATATTGTGATTTTCAATGTATTTTGGGATTAAGAATTTGAAAAACAAGTTAAAAAAAAAAAAACATTTCCAGAAATCCCTAGGGAATTCCTATTATTTAGGAAATCCCTATATTATAGGGAGACCTAGAAAATAAGGCCTGGGGAGAGGTGAGTAAAAGGTAAAAGTAACATGATTAAAGATATGTACACAATAGGACATTTGAGTTAAAAATAAAACTGAAAAACGAAAATGAAGAATATGAAGAAATAAAATGAAAAATTAATATATGTACAAAAGCACATTACATCCTAGGTCTTAGTTACACAATTTGTTTATTTAGTATAAATCATTTCATCCATTTAAAAAGAAATTAAATAATTTACAAAAATTAAATAATAAAAAATTAATTAAAATAATATAATATAATATAAATGAAACAAAATAAAATAAAATATTTACAAAATAAAAAATATAAATAAAGAAAATAAAATAACTATACAAAATCAAAACCAATTATTTATGGAAATATTTACAAAACAAAGAAAAATAAATAAAACAAAATGATTTTATTATAATTATAGAATGGGAAAAATTAGAGGTATTTAGACAAGTCACGGTTCTTAGGATGTCAGTGTGGTAGTTAGTGTTTCCTGAGGGGTGACATGTGGCAGTTTATGATTGCATGGGATCAGAGTGGGTCATTGATTAGTTATGAGCGAGAGTGATCTCAACCATAGATTGTCTTAGGTTTAATTCAAACGAAGCTAAGAGGGAGAGTGATGTCATGATGACGTGGTTGGCCAACATGGCAGCCGACATGCTTGGAAGATGTTATGTGGTGACAGATGATTGGTTGATGGGACAAAATATGACACACCTAGGTGAAGAGTGAGGATGGGAGGAGCGTTGATGACAAGGGATCGTCGACGATGAGTGGTCATCGACTAATCCAGGTGGATATTGGTGGCCACCTATCTATTTCAACTTGTTCCTCTTGGCAGTTTTTAGTTCATCACATTCTTCTCTACTTCTTTGTAATTGTGGGTTCTATCTGAATCCCTACACATATTTCAAGTGGATACTGGTGGCCACCCACCTAATCCAACTGGATTATTTTGGATGTTTTCATGTCAGCACATCTTTCTGTACTTCCAGGGCCGTTTTGGGGCCGTAAACAATGTTTTTTTGGCTTTTCATAGTCAAATTGTAGACATAGTTATAGTTTGTTGGTGTAATGTGTATTTCTCAAAAATATATTTCCAACAGGATATCACGTGCCTAAAACGGAAGTCGTATGAAAACGTTACGACCCCAGGAAGTTGAGGTACCAACTTACCCATCGTGGCCCACATAACTTTTGGCGTTTCATCTCCTAGGGTTAGGTTTTTGGATGTCTAGGGTTTTGGCATTCATGAGTAATCTTAAAAAGACCTTTGTATCCTCATTATAATCATTTAGCTCAGACGGATGCATGTAGAAGCCACATCTCTTCTCAAAGATAACTACCACCATTTAAGCAAGTTGTTTTAGTTTTACAATTTTACAGTTTAAATCTATTTCATTTATTCAACAGAAGATATTGTTCACTGGATATTTGTGGTGTTCTCCGTATCTTTGTGTTTATTGTATTCAGTCTGTTTGTCAATTTGTTCCGCTCCTGAATCTAGATCATCGACGATGAGTGATCGTCGATAATGAAGGATCACCAACGATAAGGAAGAGTAAGAGGCACTGGAAGTCATTGATCTGGTGAGCAAGCAGATCTAGACCGTTCATTTAGGGAAGGGTCATCGTCAGGAAATGATGGTTGAAGTTCTAGATAGAAGGAGAAAGGCTACGAGGAAGAGACCGATGATGAGGAAGGACATGTGGAAGGTCGTGGCAGTGCCACGTGTCTGAGGAGGACAACATGGAAGCTGAGTGAGGCTGGGATGTGGTTAACTATCGGCTAAAGTCGTTGAGGAGATAGGTACCATTGATATATGACTACCGAGAGTCATTGGATATATTAGTGGAGGGTGTCATCGTTGAAGATGGAGTTAGGAGCGTCGATGTGCTAGGGAGAAGGAAGCCTCGACAACGACGTCGTTGGGGAATGTGATCGAAAGACTAGGAGGACATGAAGCGGGTAGATATCACTGATGAGAAGGACAAGTAATGAGGTTCCACATTAGCACTGTGTTGGTGCCACGTAGGATAGAATATGTGAGAGGGAACCATGTGGATGCAAGGTGGAATTGATGTGGAAAGGTGAGTGAATACTTAGGAAACTTTGGAGAGACATAAATTTTGATCTAGAATTGAGATTTAAGTATGGTTATAGCCATTGGAAATATCTTGAAGGGAAGAATCCAAATATGAGATTTGGTTAGAGGAAAAAATAGAGAAAAATAAGGAGAAAACCCAATAGGCCTTGGGCCTGGTTTTCGGGAGAGGGGGAAGGACAAAATAAGAATCCAATAGAGATCAATCCAAAGAGGCTTGGGGATAGGTTTGTAGGAAAGGTGGATCCAATAGCCTTATAAGATAAGGACCTTAGGGAAACAAAAAAAGGGGAATATTGTTAAGGATCAAAGTCAAGGTTCTAGAAAAGGATCAACAGATTCCCCCACATGCCTCTCAAGGTTGGAGTGGTCATGCGAACAAAGTGGCTCTACAAACCTGCTCCTGCGAAACAAAAGAATGAGATCAACCATGCAATCAAAATAAGACTAGCCAATAAAATAAACAATATATTCAAATAAGATAATGTTAGGTTTATTGAATAATAATATGGTTACTGTAGATGAGTGTCCTAAGAATGCATAAACTAATTCGAAGCAGGAGAGTAGAATCCATATGTGAGGGCATAAGTATGAAGTCATGAAACATAACATTCCAACAAGAGGATGCAGAACTTGAATTATTCAATCAACAAATAATTTTCCGCAACCTCATCCAAGACATGTAATAGAGTATCAGACCTTGCAACCACATAGAATCATCAAACACTCCAGAATCAACGAATAGTCTAAAAACAAATGTCAAGGAAACATCATAGGTCAATAAGCATCATGAAGACATTTGAAATCATCATATCAAAAGGAATAATCAACTCCCATAAAAAACAATCATCCAACAAGATAAAACCCCCAACTCCCTCAAAGTAGGAAAATACATAACATTAGGCTCAAGTAGTAGAGGATTAGGAAATAGGATTGAAATTTTAGTAGGGCCCCCCTTTTCTTTCACTTGTAAAAGAAAAAGTAAAGGTGGATTTTAGCAACCACAACAACTGGTGTATTGGATTATTTTAAATTTTGATGAAATTTTTTAGGAGTGGGTGGGTTTGAACCCATGACACCATCCTCCTCCTCCTTTTCTCCCTTAATCATATGACTTGCAACTCCCTCTCCAAAATCAAACCTCCCCCCCCCCTCCTCCCTTCATTTCTCAACCCATAACCCACACTCCACAATCCACAGTCATGGCTTGAACCTGTACCATACACCAAAGCCTCCATTGTGCCCCTACTCCACTCCATACCAAACCCCTGTCATGTTTCTCTCCTCTACACATAGGCCTCCATACACCTTGCCATATATACATTCAAATACCATACATCATAACCCACATTTTTGGTGCTCCCTCAATCCTCCAAACATCATGCTCCACCCTCCATTTCCCTACACACACACACCATTATTTCACCCACACACCAATATATCATGTGCAAGTTTGTCCACCCCCAACACCAATACAAGAAACCCATCACCTACCTTGTGTTCAAGAAAAAACCCTAGTTCCCCACTCTTTGCTTTGAGTTACATGGGTCACTAATCATTTTGCATGGATTGTATATAGAATGAAATGAAAGGAAAGAATATGAATGGAAACACACATGGAGAAATATAGTGAAACCCAAATTCTATTAATGAATGAAATAAGAAAAGTTGTAAACTGCAAATCAATACAAACTAGCTAGAATGTTCTTAGCTTATCACTAAAGAGAGAGGTGTCAAATACACTCATTCAAAAGAAGACATTAAAAAATGTTTAAATGTCATTTCTAACTTAAATTACTAAACCCTAAGAGAAAAAAACCATAAATATCAAAAACCCTAACTCTAGTAGATGAAGCACCAAAAGGATTGTGGGCCTCAAGGTGTCTAGTTGATACGTCAACTTTCTGGGGTGAAACTTTTTCATACAAAATCTATTTGGGGTTCACAGTATCTCGTTGGAAATATATAACTAAGAAGTACAACTATTGGCAATCCATGGCCTCCTGAAGCCATCAAACGACAAAAAAACATTGGTTAAGGCCTCAAAACGACCCTAGAGGTTTAGAACTTGAAAATGATAGATAAAAAAACTTCCAAGATGGTGAACCATGTTGAGTCAATGGAAAAGGTGGGTGGACATTGATGTCCACCTACATCAATCCTCCCCCCTTAGTAATAAATGGTCCCCATTGCATCAATTTCCCTCATATATGGGGAAACTTTTGTTGAATTTGATTCTTGGTGAGCCACTTGCCTTGGTGAAGAAGTTGTCCTACTTTGACAACCCAATAGATTTTTATGTTCTACTAGCAGGTTTCATTCATCTCAGTTTCCATGATATGATATACTATACCCTACTTAATGCAGTTAGGATTAATTTATGTAGGGGGCAAATGTTGTTATGATCCAACACCTTAAAAATGATAAGAAATCAATAAATTGTAGTCCACTTTGAGGGGGAACCCTCCTTAACAATATATCCACTTCCGAACACAATATGAGTTGAGATAATATGATCCTAATACTATATCTCCTTGATATATATAGGATACAAAGGGTTACAATTATGATGAAAGGGTTCAATGAAAGGTTCTAGGCGACCTACTAGAAATGTAATAATTCAATATCTAGGGCTTAATAAGGGGTTTTATACATAACATGGGGCTTTGTATAGGGATTAACATACCCCTCCCCTTCAAACAAGTGTTTTCATCAACACTTGACTAACCACAGATGATTCTGCATGAAGAACTCATATTCCCATGTTGCCTCTTCCACTAGTAGGTTCTTCCATTTAACGAGGTACTCTATAATTGCTCGATTTCTCAGCTTCTTAATTCTTGTTTCAAGGATAGTTTATGGATCTAGTATAATATTCCCTTCTTCATTGATCTCTGGTAAAATATTTTGGTCTGGGATATTGTTTCCAATGACTTTGTTTAATCAAGAAACATGGAACACTAGATATACACGCGAAGATGGAGGCAACTCAAATTTGTAAGACATACTTGCAATCCTTTGCAAAACCTTATATGGGACATAATATTTGGGTGCTAATTTATTGTCCTTCTTTATTTTCTTGAGGGACATTTTTTTGTATGGTTGTAGCCTTAGAAATACCCAATCCCCCACTTCAAATTCCTTTTCATTGCAATGTTGATGTGCTTGTTGTTTCATCCTATTTTGTTCCATAACCAAGTTTTCCTTCAATAGTTTGAGGACCTCTTGTTGGTTCCCTATGTGGTCCTTCACTGCTTTAACCTTTGTATTAAATTTCAAGGGTGATGTGATGGATGGAGGATGATATCCATAAAGTGCCAAAAATGGGGACATTTTTTATGAAGTATGGAAGGATGTGCTGTATCACTATTCCGCCAAGGACAACCACTTGACCCATTGTGTATCTTTATTAGATGCAAAGCAACACATATATCCTTCTAGACATTTATTCACAATCTCAGTTTCCCCATCATATTTATGGTGGTAAGATGAGCTATGACCCAATTGAGTACCCAAACAAGAAAATAATTCAGTCCAAAAATTTCCCATGAAAATTGGGTCTCTGTCACTTACAATAATCTTGAGGACTCCATCTAGTTTTTGATATGTTTTCATGAATGTTGTTGCTACTGTAATTTCTTTAAAAGGATGAGAAAGAGAGAAAAAATAGGCATACTTTGTTAGTCGATCCACTACTACCATGATGACATTCTTTCCTTCGGATTTGGGTAAACCTGTAATAAAATACATGGAAACTTCTTCCCAACGTTGGTTTGGTATAGCTAATGGTTGTAGGAGACCTGTAGTCTTTATTTTCTCTCCCTTATTATGTTGGCAGACCAAACATTGAGACACAAAATTTTGAACATCATTTTTAAGACCTTCCTAGAAAAAATCATTCTTGATCCCGTGGTATG
The DNA here is from genome assembly GCA_009831015.1 of Picea engelmannii. NCBI lineage: Eukaryota > Viridiplantae > Streptophyta > Pinopsida > Pinales > Pinaceae > Picea > Picea engelmannii. Next base: position 40,430 of record ML818192.1, read on the forward strand.
TTTTCAAGAATCCTGAATGTCCCCTTGTAGGAGAAGTGTGCAATTCCAGAAGGATCTTATGTTTGATTTGGGAATTCTTACATAAGTATAGGCAATCATGATACCATAGAAAATAATTCTTCCATACAAAATTATCTACTGAATTGGGGTCTTCATGTAATTGTTGAATTATCTTTCATACCTTTTGATCTTGATTCCATTCTATCCTTGCTTCTTCCACCCAATATGATTGTGGGATAAAAATAACACATAATGAACCTTTTGTTTCTTCTTTCCTAGAAAGGGCATCTGCCACAACGTTATGTTTTTCTTTTTTGTAAATAATTTCAAATGCATAACCCAACATCTTTGTAACCCATTTTTGTTGCTCTTTTGAAGATAATCATTGCTCCAAGAAGTACTTCAAACTGTCATGATATGTATTTACCTTGAAGTGTCTTCCTATTAGGTAGGGGTGCCATTTCTGAACTACATGTAGTATGGCTAACATTTATTTTTCATAAATGGGTCTGACTAAGCTTTTACCTTTAAGTTGGTTTCTTTCAAAGGAAAGGGGCCTTCCTTCTTGCATTAAAACTGCACCAATTCCATGGCCCGAGGCATCACACTCCACAATAATTGTTTTTGTAAATTCAGGTGTGGGCAAGATGGGAGTTGTACACATAGCCTTCTTAATTGTTTCAAAACCTTTGGTTGCTTCTTCAGTGCAAGAAAATGCTTCCTTATATAATAATGTTGTTAGAGGTGCTACTATTTGACCATAGTTCTTGACAAACTTGTGGTAATATCCTGTCAATCCTAAGAATCCTCAAATTTTCTTCAAGGTTTTGGGAATTGGCCATTCCCTCAAAGATTTAATTTTTTTAGGGTCCACTTTTACACCATCATGAGATACAATATGACCCAAATATTCCACTTCTTGAACCCCAAAGCCACACTTGGAAGGATTTTCATAAAGTTGTTGCTCTTCGAATAGTTGTAATACTCTATCAACATGTTGTACATGCTCTTCCCAAGATTTTCTATAGATTAGTATGTCATCAAAAAATACTAACACAAATTTTCTAAGGAAGGGATTGAAAATAGAATTCATCAAGCTTTGAAATGTTGAAGTTGCATTAGTCAGTCTAAATGGCATAACCAAAAACTCGTAATGACCTTCATGTGTTCTAAAATTTGTTTTAGGAATGTCTTCCTGCCTCATTCAGATTTGATGATATTCCGAACGAAGATCCAACTTAGTAAAGAATTTTGCTCCATCTAATTCATCTAATAATTCATCAATGACAGGGATAGGAAACTTATATTTGATGGTCATTTTTTTGAGTTTTCTATAATATGGACACATACACCATGAACCATCCTTTTTGTAACCAACACCACTGGTGAAGAGAAATAACTTTGGTTATGTTGAATGATGCCAATCTATAACATTTCTTGGATCATGCGCTCAATCTCACTCTTATGTGCATATGTTTACCTATAAGGCCTAATGTTAGGAGGTACACTTCCTGGTTGCAAATGAATAACATGGTCATGATCTAGAGCAGGTGGAAGACCCTTAGGCATTTCACCAAATACCTTGGAATGATTGTTGATAATTATTTGGAGATCTGATGGAGCAGGAGCTATAGATATTTGAACATCAAGTGAGCACAATTGTGCAATTACACCCTGGTGTCCCTTTTTGAGTAATTTTTCCATTCTATTAGAGCTGATCACTTTAGAGGGTTTCCCTTGGATACCTCTAAGCTCAATTTCCTTTCCATTTGAGGAAAATATCATGAAAATGTTTTGAAAATCAAAGGCCATTATTCCTAGTGATTGCAACCATTGGAATCCTAATACAACATAAGCACCCCCCATTTGGATGGAAATCATGGGGCTATCCAGGAAATACTCCCCCATGTTGAGCTTAATACTATGGAATTTCCTTGAACAATTTATGGCACCTCCATTTGCAATCATTACTTGAAACTATGGTGCAGGATATACAAAGCAATTGAGATATTTTGTTAATTTTCAATTGATGAAATGGGTGCTACCTGAATCAATCAATATTGTTACCTTTTTCTTTTTGATGTATCCTTGTATATTGAGGTTTTGTGGAGTACCGATGTCAACCAATGCATGACAAGATATTGTTGGAGTATTGTCTTCTAGATTTGGGTCTTGTGACGATTCCAATTCCTAATCTTCTTCCTCTTTACAATCTATGTAGAATAATTTATTCTCACCGCATTTATGCCCCTTACTATACTTATTGTCACAATTGAAACATAGTCCTTTTTCTATTTTTTCATCCATTTTTTGAGGTGTCAGCCTTGTTGCTTTAGGTACACTATCTTCGTCCTCTTCACAGTGTATGTAGAATAATTTCTTCTCACCTCATTTATGCCCTTCACTGTACTTGTTGTCACAATTGAAACATAGTCCTTTTGCTCTTTTTTCATCCATTTGTTGAGGTTTCATCCTTGTTGGTTGAGGTATGGTTGTATTATGACCCCCAAAACGATATTTGCTTCCAATGTTACACTTGTGTGTAGCCTTATTTTTGGCATGAATATGATGAGCATTTTTCATAGATTCCATAATATTTGTAGGTTGTCTTAAGAAAAAATCATGTTTAATGTCTTCTTTTAATCCACCCATGTAATATTCCAACAAGTGTTCGTCACTTATGTTATCCACCCTTGTGACCAATACCTGGAATTCTGAATTATAATCTTCAATATCACCTAAGTGCTCGATTCTTGTCAATTGAATGAAGTAACAATGTTCCCAAACTTTCCCATATTGTGCTTTTAAGTCTCTTGTAAATAAACCCCAAGTGTAGTGATATAAAGGGGGTTGCCTTTTCACTGTCTATTGATACCATTGATATGGTTTTATCTCAAATTTCAAGGTTGCTATGTGAATATTTTTCCTATCATTCATAATATTATGTAGTTCAAAATATTTCTCTATTTAGTTCACCCAGATAAATACCTCTATACCATCAAACTTATTTAATTCAATTTTTGGAAAGTTGAATTTAGGACCCCCACCATTATTAACTCCACTATTGGAGCTAGATTCACTAGTTGAAAATTGATTATTATTGGAAGTTTGTTCAGCATGAATACTACCTTTATTTTCATGAGTCCCTTGCATTTTCATATCTCCTTTAGGGAATCTCTCATCTCGAGCTTGAAAGATCATGGAAGACATGGAATTTTTCATTTCCTTCGTGGAATTTTGTATTTCTTCTTTAATTTCATTCTTATTTTATTCCATCTTATTTTCCATATAATCCATATTCCTTTCCATTTCTTCAATTTGTCTTTGTGAGTTTACCCAATTTTTAGAATTGTCACTCAAATCCTTAAGTTTTTCTTCGAATTTGAACAACCTATTATGTATGTCCTCATTTTCTTATTGAGTCATAGATGAGACTTTTGGAGGTTTAGTAGGTTTTGTCACCTTTTTGGGACTCATATGGAGTAATAATAATAATAATCCTCTATTCCATATTTATCACAAATTTTGAATCACCAGAAGCAAATCTTCCAAAAAAAAGTTATGCCAATTGTCAGTTACGTACCTTATAAAACCTTAATTTGGAGTTTTTCCTCCGAGTTGACCTTCCTTCTGGTGTATCTCTAAAAAAAATTCCCTTCTGAGTATGAAATTTTGTTATGTAGTCCTATGATATGTTCTCTCTTCAATTTCATAGGTCTTATCAAAATTACATGTGCCAAGTGGAAGTTATGGTAACTTCCCCACACCTTGTTGATTTTTGGCCTTTCTGGGAGAGAGAACTTGTACAGCGTGCCACATGCACAATATTTGATTTCTAATTCTGAAAAATTACCTGAAATAATACAGGTCATCTTGTTTCTAATGCAACTAGTCTCACAGAATTGGGAGCCTTTCTAAATAATATATGACACTTTTACCCAAAACACTTGTTTCAGACTAGCTAATAGGATTATTCATATACCCTATTTTTCACAGGGTGTATCTCAAAAATTAGGATGATACTGAATCTGAAAGTTTTATGAAAGAGACCTTGGTATGTCCTCTAAATAACCTCGAATTTTCACGGTCACAGTCGTTACAAAAAAAACAAATATAGCGAAAGTTCTAAGACAAAGGGTTACAATTATGATGAAAGGGTGCAATGAAGGGTTCTATCCGACCTACTATAAATGTAATAATTCAATATCTAGGGATTAATAAGAGGTTGTATATATAACATGGGGCTTTGTATATGACTTAAAAAAAATTCATCCACTTCTGAAGTCTCCAATAGGGGTGGAAAATATGGTTGAAGTAGCTCCACATTAAATATTGGGTGCAAGCCAAGGAAAGGGCGAATACTCAATTCAAAATCATTTTCACCCATATCCTTCATGATGGTTTAAGGGTCATATCAGAGTGGCCTTAACTTCCTTTGGGTGTATGTGAGAATCTCTTTATATAAATTCAACCACACCTTATCACCAACTTGAAACTTGTTTGGAACTCGATGTTGGTCATGTCATTTCTTGTACTTGGCATTGGCTCTCTATAAGATATCATGAAACTTTTGTTGGATATGTTGGATCCATTCAAAACATTTGGCTACTCTATATGCCTTAGTATAAGCATAGGAGGAATCTTCCTGTGAAGATGCAATGGGTCGAGCTACATTAATGGGGGGAAATGGTTGGAACCCCGAGCACACCTAGAAAGGGTTGAGGCAAATATAGATGTGGAGGGATCTTCTGTAGCTATGTTGAACACATGGAAGGATCCCATCCCTTGTATGTAGATGGTTAGAGTTGTACATGCATAGGATATGTATAATCATCTTATTGACCACTTTTGTTTGTCCATCGATTTGGGCGTGGAAGGTAGTTGATTTGGTTAGCTTGTTATCCATCAAAGACCATAGGTTATATCATAAGGTACTAAGGAATCGACTATCCATATATGAAATAATGGTTTGTGGTAGTCCAAAATGAACCCAAACACACTGAAAGAAGAGCTTAGAAATGGCTATGGCTATGATAGTATTCTTACATGGTTCCAAAATGGTCATCTTACAGAATTGATCGACAACCACAAAGACACAGTCATTACCATGATTGGTGGACGTAAAACCTGACATGTAATCCATGAAGACTAGCTCCCAGGGCTTGTCTATGGTAGGTAGAGGAGTTTACAACCCCTTGTTCTTAATGGTAGGTTTATAAATGGTACAAGCAATGCACAATATGATATACCTATTGACTTCCTATCGGATTTTTAACCAATAGAAATAATTTTGAAGTAATATTATTGTCTTCTCCACATCAAAGTGCCCTTTCAATCAACTATAATGTGCCTCCCAAATTAGATTTCCACACAATTGAAGGAATACAAATATGACGTAGATAGCACAAAAGTGCATCCTATAGATTAAAGTATGGAACTTATTTACCTATGCCCAATGTTTGATATGTAGCAGTGAAGCTAGGGTCATTGTTGTACAATTGGCTCCACCCAGAGGTCTCATGCCCACAAGAGTTAAGAATTATGGTCATTACCACAACTAAGGTCCAACTGAGGCATTATGGAACATGGTTTGTGATGCCCTTCTTGTACTTAATGTTTAAGTGAAAATGTTGCAAGTATGTGGACCACTTATGATGGTGGTCATTATGTAACTTTTCGTATGTCTGAATGAATTGCAAAGGTTTATGATTAGTGTGGATGATTGTTTCCTTTATCAGAATATAATGCTTCCACTATTGGCATTCCTACATAATGGAGTACATCTCCTTGTCCTTGGGATACCTAGGAAAAGTGTGAGAGAGTGTCTCTCTATGATAGGCCACCAGATGTCCATGTTGAGTGAGGATTGCACTGATATCACGTTAGGAGGCATCTGTCTCAATATTGGATGGTTGTTGCAGGTTTGGCAGAGTGAGGAATGGTACCAAGCAAAGACGACATTTCAAATCATAAAATTCTTTCTATTGTGACTTATAACAGGAAAAATTAGATTTAGTTCCACCCTTGGTCACTTGACTTAATGGCCAAGTAACATGAGAGAACCCCAACATGAACCTATGGTAGAATTTGGTAAGTCCCAAGAAGATGCAGAGCTCTGTTAGATTCATTAGGGCTGGGAAATTATGAATGACTTAGATATTTGATGGGTCCACATGCACCCCATCTTCATCCATGATGTAACCTAGATATTGAATTATCTACATGCCAAATTAGTGATTCTCTATATTGGAATATAACTTGTGTTGCCACAAAGTGCCCAAGATATATTGAATGTGCTACAAATGTTCTTCCCAAGTTCTGTTGAAGACGAGGATGTCATCCAAATATACAACCACAAAAGAGTTTGAGAATGGCCGCAAGATGTCATCCACCATCCTCATGAATGTTTTTGAAGCATTAGTCAAGCCAAAATGCATGGAAAACCACTCAAAAAGGCCTTGTTTATACTTGAGGATGGTCTTCCATACATCATTTTGTTTAATTGGGTCTTGGTGGTAACCCAACTTCATATCAATATTACTAAATAAATTTGCACCCTTTAGCTACTCAAGAAGATCGCGAATATAAGAGATCATGTATCAATTCTTAACAATAATTTTGTTTAGGATTTGAATCAATAAAGATTCATCATGTACCATCCTTCTTCTACACCAATACAATTGGGTTCCCACAAGGTGAGGAGTGTGGTCAGATGTGGCCCTTTTGGATGAGATCATGAATTCGACATTTTATTTCCTCATTCTCCAAAATAGAGTGTTTTTGTATCAGGCCATAAGGTAAAGGAACACCAAGTATCAATTCAATTGTATGCTTGACCTCAGAATGTAGAGGCACCCCTGTAGGTGAAGTGAAGATATCTTTGTATTCCTATACAATCTTGTCTATGTGTTTAGAAAGGCCCCATGCTAAGGCAGTAGCGGTCACAATGACCTTCCTCTCACCTTCCAACTAAACCATGAAGAGGACAATTTTTCCAGTCTGAGAGATTACATTTCACCACTGCTTTTTCGATATCAATGAAATTGCAGTATTCAGGACTACCTCTAGTACCCTATAGAGTTGGCCTCCCAAAGTAACAATGACACTACGAGGTTTAGACTCAAAAAACATGGCATTTCCACATATATATTTGTCTTAAAAGAAAATCACAAACTTCAAGTGGGGTAACATCATATAGTACCTCATATTTGAAGGGATTTATGTTATAGGACAAGTGGAATTGTTGGTTGATACAGAGGTATCACCCCTAGCTCAACCAACCAATGGTGTATGGTTGGGGGTGTGGTGTTTTCAACAACTTCAATCTCTTGGTGACCTTAGTCGAGATCGGGTTCTTTTGGTTACCGATGTCAATAATGAAATGTAGTGGAGTCCCCTTCACACACATCTATGAATGGAAGAGATGATCTCCCTCCTTAGGCTCCTTTGGCTATTCTATTTGGATATTTGGAATCACAATGGTAGCACTAGTTTCTACATCAATGATCTACTTTCCTTATCCTTCTCTGAGTCAAAGTTTGAGCTAGAGTTTGATTCTTTTTCTTTCATCTCAACCAACAATTATTGTTTCAATCGAAATTCATCAGTGTTGTGACATGGGATTTTATAGAACTCACTCCAATGTCCTTCTTTGACTTCCCATTACCCTTCTTTTCCTTTGGATTTGACTAGTTACCTTGAGGTTGGCTCTCCTTTCTCTATCCTTCGTTCTATGATTTAGGGCCACCTTTACCATGATTTATTTGTCACAAAATTGTATATCCAAACTCTCACTTATTCATCTTCTTAAATTTCTACTTGATTTTTACATCATAACGATAAGTGTCTCCTAGTGAGGAGATGTCCAAGAAATCCATCTCTATTTGGATGTACCTATGTAGGCCACTTCATTAATTCAAAACTAGGTGCCACTCAGAGTTCCTAATACCCAACTTTAAGTGCAAGGTATGAAAGATACTAGTGTACTCCGACACTATCCGGTCTCTCTCTTGACACAAAGTTGTACATCTCATGTACTTGTCATCATAGTTTCCAACAAGGTATAATTCCTCCTTGAGGGTATCAACAAATTCCACCCAAGTGAATTATTCCCTAAATTTTTTACACTCATCTTCGTTATGTATCTACCAATAAATTTCCCACCAATATTTGACATGGGGAATTATGGATTGAAGGAGCATGAAGGTAATATTTTTGATGTTGGATTTTTTTTTAACAAAGTAATAATTCTCTAAAATATTTAACCATTCCTCCAAAGAATATGTGTCTATTTGGACTTCAAATAATTGAATATCAAATTTAACATGTACCTTGAAGGGTTTCACACCTCCAAAATGGATTCTTGTTGAAGGTACGTTGGCCACAATTGGCAATCGTCGAAGGATTTGGGAAAAAATTTACATCATCTTGTTCCTCTTTCACATGAGGGATATCTAAAGAAACAACTTGAAAGGATATATTGTTCCATCATCTCTCTTTCCTTCCACCATGGGAGGCTACTTGGGCTGGCGAGAACAGTATTCCCAAAGTGAAATTATCTTGAGACCCAACTCTCTATACCCTGACCTCATCGGGGACAAGCACTGAGAAACAACAAAGAAACCATTTCTCTTATACCAATGATATGGATCATATAGGGAATGAAATGAAAGGTGGGAATATGAATGAAAAAACAAACATAAAAATATTACAGAGAGCATAGTAATAGAGTGAAACCCAAATTCTATTAATGAATGAAATAGGAAAAGACTATAAAATGCAAATTAACACAAACTATTTAGAATGGTGGTAGCTTATCTCTAAAGAGAGAGGTGTTTCCTATGCTCATTTGCAAGAAGACATTACAAGAGGCTGAAATGTCCTTTCTAACATAAAGTATTAAACCATAATAGTCACAAATCCTAAATATCCAAAACCATAACTCTAGGAGATGAAGCGCAAAAAGGATTATGAACCTCAAGGTGGCTAGTTGATACATCAACTTCCTGGGGGTGCAACTTTTGCATACAATATTCATTTTAGGTGCACATGAGTAGCTTGTTGGAAATATCCAACTGAGAAATACAATTTTTGGTAGACCATGGCCACCTATTGGCATGAGTGTGGTTGTAATACCCTAGGTTTTATTTATCTTGACCAACAAAATGCTTCAGACACTAAACCTTTCGACATCATCTGCATGCAAGTGAAGTCTCACCCTTGGTATCTATTGGGGCTACAAGAACTGAGTTTCTGCAGTAGTGAGGGAATGGGAGGTGATCATCATGTTTATTCTCACCTATATGTTATATGTGCATTATTTTTTATTTAGGTTACTTAGTGTAGTTGTCTATGTATTCCCATTATACTTCAGATTTCATCATAAACCAAGTAATGTAATGTCCATAACTTATTGTGCAATAATCACACAAAAGATAATTCTAGTCTAACATGCATCAAGAAAGTATCCATGATGAATGAAATAAAAGACAAATAAACATAGTAGTTAATGTGGTTCACCCAACTTTGGGCTATGTCCATAATGACCAGCTTCTTTATTATGCTTTTTGTAATTTTCTTAGGCTTGTGCACTGTGGTTACAAAGATACATCATGCTATCTTTTCCTCCATATATCCTAGTCGCTCTACAGTGCAAGCCTCTCTTTTCAACATCTCCTCAACATTCAGACATCAATTATTCTCTTACACATAACTCTACAAAAGTCTCAACTCATTGGAACTAAAAGGGAGGAACTCAAAACAAGGAACCCTTATTCTCCCAACCCACTACATATTTATACACGGATTCTAGGGCTTAAAACCCTACTTTTGACATCCCAAAACCCTATTACAATTCATGACAAGTCAAGTTGACTCATTGATTGAGATTTATTTTCATGTTTTTGTGTTTGCATGCTTCTTTTTCCTTCTCGACAGTTGGTCTTCCTTCTTTTACGCACCTTTCTAATTTTAGTATGTCGAACTGTTATCCTTCCTTTTCTCCCTCTTTCTTCTCTTGATTTATTCTTCTTCTTTATTCGTCTTACTGCACATTGTACTCTTGAATGCACCTCAACTACATTATCCCAAGCCTGTATGTGCCTCAATTTTGCACTCCACTCCTACCTTGTCTTATTTCTTCTTCTGCTTCTACACACTTCCTCCCTACTTAGAATTTTCATGAATATTATCTCCACATCGCCTGTCCAACATCCCCCCAACACTCACTTGTGGCTCGTCCCGAGCCACTTAGTCTTGTTTCATGCTCCTTCTTGCTTGGATGAATTTTTGGGAGGCTTCCATAGCTACCACAACTTCCTTTAGTATTGTGGCCTCAGTTTCCACAATTTATTCTACACCCTGCACAGTCAGGGACGTAATATTTTCCTATGTTTCATGTGTTTCTTGTTTCACCTTGCCATGCACAATTTCTAGTTCTCCTATCACCTTCAATGTTTATTCTTGCAATGGTCCTAAGCGTTGTTGAAGGATATTATGCTCATCCCACATATTTTCAACTTCCACGTATGACTTACTCTATGCCACAATGGTCATCATTTGTTCAACCAGTGGAAGGGTGTTTATTCTCTATGAAGATTTCTAGGCCTTTTCCTATGCTTCCCTTAATTTTTCTTCCACGAACTTCATCTATGGATCTTCGACCAGATCTGTTTATATGTGTGCACTATCCTCACAGAGTTTTACTCATTCTTCTTCCAACTTTTTGATGTTTTCTATTGTCATCATTGTTGTTATTTCTCGTCTTGCACTTACCTCTGACGATATTCCTGGAACTTTATGTGATTGCAATTCCTCAATCCTCAAACAGAATACTTTAATGAATTCACCAATTTTCAAGACCCTTCCATAGTAGCCTCTACTACTATCGATACTTCTGGAATTTCCTTGTACAAATTTTGGACAACCTCTTGTGTTTTCTGCACCATTATCTCAATTTCATCCTTCTCTTTCAAAGCTTTCTTGGCCCTTTCCTCAGCTTCGGTCTTTTCTTTCATCGCTCCTTCCACTTGCCCTTCAATTTCACTCTTTTGTTGTAGATCAATTGCATATCGTTGTTGCAATTGATCCCTTTCATCCATCGCTTTTTTCATTTCTTTGTTTGCTTCATCTGCATGGATCTGAATTTCATGCAACATACCTACTTGCAAGCTATGCAGTATGTCTATAGGAATATGTGACACCAATATATTTAGGTGACTTTTTTTTTTCATATGTTCTTGCAATTTAGGTGTTGGAAACTTTATTTCATCCATCCCGATTCGTAACATTCTACACCCAGTTGTAAACTCGGTCAGAGATAGATTAGTTGTTTGTTTTTCCCCAGTCAAACTTGTGGATGATTCTTCCCCCAATATGTTGTCTGGTTTTAATCTGTCTGCTTCCAAGAGATGCTCTAATGCTACCAACTAATATTGCACCTTCTGGTGTTGTTCTACTTGTTTTCTCATATTTTCCTCTAAGACCTCTTCTACGGCATCTCATACCTAGTATCCAATTATGTCCATGTTGTCATCGGTCAAATTATAGGTAGGGGGTACCTTGTGCGCTTTTGTCTTCTTACACGTACCTCCTTGTGGCTCCTTCCCCTTGTCCTTACATTTTACTCCTACTTTGGGAACTGTGGATTGCACTTCTCTTGTTGATGGTCCTGGTGTATCGCCTTTTCCATTGTTTTTTCCATTTGCATGTCCTTCATCTATTTCTTCTTCATTATTTTCCTATTATTCTTTCTCTTCCTCTTCCTCTTCCGGGTGGCCCGTTCATTCTATTGGGGTTTTGTACCCATCTTCCCAATCATTAGTGATCAGGCATACATCCTCTGATGTTAACTTGTAGTTGGTAGGCAGCCACTGTTACACATGGTCCATTTTTTCTTGAATATACATATGGTGCATCCCTTCTTTAAATCGCACAATGTCCCGGTAGGTTTTTGTTGTCTCCGCTTTGATGCGCAGTGTATATTTGGTGATGTACCTGATCGCTTCAAAGTATACATAAAATGTAACATTGTTGTCTGTTTTCCTCCTTTTGTTGGTCATATGCCATAAGTTGGAATACTGCGCGACCATATTACCTCTATCGATTGTTCTCATGCGTTGGTACTAACCTAGTCATTACCATCCTACCAATGAAATCAAAATAAGAAACTAAGCATAATGAAACTATTTTCCTTTTTCTTGGGCCTATATGTAGTCTATCAAAAATTGATTCACCAAGAAGGTGGCCCAATTCATTTGGACCCTTCTGAGCATTTTTTTGCGGCTGCGATTACTGCGACCGGTACTTCATCCTTATGACACTTGCGAAACAATTTGCAGGCCGTCACCTAAGTTGCAAACTGAAAACCGTCATTTTTGATGTTCACAACATCCAACCCCTTTTTTCCCCTAAAGGTATGAAACTTCTCCTTCATGGTATGAAACTTCTCCTTCATGGCCTCTAATTGGGCTCTCTCCCCTACTTTCTTGAACAAGGTGGTTGGATCCTCTTCTACTTTTGGTAGCCCTATGATCCATGCAATTAATTTGGTATCAATCGACCTTGGTTGGTCAAGCCACAGTGTTCCTCCATGGACGCAGTTGAGTAGTAACTTAACACAGTCATTGATTTCCAAGCTACATCCAAAGTGTGGAACCTCTAGTAGGTTCAATATCCCCAACTTTTCCAGCCATGTTTCCCACATCTACGTTTCCAGGAGTATTTCTCATGTGCCTAGTATTCTCTTGGCACACAAGTACTTTTCCATCATCAGCTCAGGAAAATTATGCTCATGCATGATATCATGATCGAAGAACTTCAACATGGAATTCTTTCCTAGCATGTCTCCTTCAACACTTACACCATGTGGGATTGATGGTGTGGCCGGTGGGTATTTTCCATTTGAAGATATTTTAACATGAGGTGCATTGTATTTCTGCAGTGGTATATAGTCCCTATGAAAAATTTCTTGTAAAGCTAAAGCTTCAAGTATTTCCTCGACCTATGGTGAAAATGATGGTTGTTTTGATTGCTTTCGTGATGTTGTTAATGGTTCTCCAACTTTCAATGGGGCCATTGTTTCGTGCGAAAGGTTTCTTTACTTGATGTGTGTGTTTTCTAGTGCGACTGTAGTTCAACTTTGAGTCGACTCTGGTTCTCTCTAGGTTACTCTGGTTCGCTCTTACTTGTATGTGGCTCATAGTAACAATAATTCATGCTTGGTGACCCTCAACTGATTTTGTGCCACCTTGTCAACTGCTCATGTCTCTTCATGCCATAACTAACTTGTCGAATCCACCAACGAGATTGATGAATGATTAAATAATTTTCTCTTTATTACCAAATCCTGCATTGGATTTTTGTCGTGTATTATCCCCTAGCCTAGGGATAACTAAGGAGATCACGTCTCAAGGCCCACAGGTCCTAGACATGGAGTGTTGAGAGATAAATGATTTAAGCAAGGCCCTCGAGGGCCCCTCTTTTCTTCAATGCATTCCACATATCACCAGCAACAGTATTCATCACACCGTCTTGGTCCTAAAGTAGCAGTGGGTCTTTTTGCATGAGGTCATGAGTCCCGGTATCATAGTATGCATCACTCTGATATTTAAAGCACTTGAACATGTTGTATTGAATCCTTCTTCATTTCATGACATTTTCTTGGAAAATCTGCTCTTTTTCTCATTCAAACCTAGAAGGGTCACACAATGCCCTAGTAAGTTGATTTCCCTTTAGGATGGGTTCCTATTGGTTGGATATTTGAAGAGTCATCATCCATTCCCTCCACACTTACCACTTTCCATCGTTATTCCTTCCATCTCCCCTTTCTTTTTGGGAATTAGGATTAGATACACTAGGAAGGGTTGTACCTTACCTCGTGGGAAGAAGGGGTTGAAGGCCCAGAGGGTAAAAGTAGTTTGCAAGAGTTAAAAGCAAATTTTTAAACCTTCAAGATTCTTCACCCAGGGATCCCCAAGAAAGAAGTGAAAATATTCTCAGTGAGAAAAGGGGACCCACAAGATAGCATAAACACTCAAGGTACTAGTTGATGGATAGGAGGTCTCATCATAAGTCGACCTGTTATGACCATGGGCATGTAGCGGTATGACATTACCACATATATGGTCACCAAACCAGGGTTGTGGATCTTGGTGGCATAACCAAGAGAAAGGGGATCTCATTATGCGCCAACCTTCTCATTTCCATGAAATCTTTATGGATAACATTGTCACCTCTAGTCATCAACCCAGGACAGTGTCCCTCTATTATTCCCTTGTAGCAAGAGAGAAAAAAATTAAAATAAATAAAGATAAGAATAAATGGAAATGAATGGGATAGGATAAAATTGTATATGTGACAAGGTGAAACTCACCCTCCACAATGGCTCCTAGAGGTAAGAATCTACATTTCCTTGTTATCGCATACACCCCATGCCCAAAGGTTTACCCCATGCCACCTCACACACTTGCATGAATTGGATTAGACTCCACCTAGGAAACTCCCTAGACTTGAGGGGGATTATCCCAATAGGACACCATGATACCCTCTCTAAACCTAAACTTTTCAAATTGCATAACGTCTTTGATCATTTTTGGGGGGTTAGGGGGGTTTGGTGCACATGTTCGGGTGCTTTAATTAGCAGATGTGATTTACTTGTTATGATTATTTTGACTAATGGACCCCTGGAGGGTGTACTTGTTGTATTTGCAAGACTTTGCTCAGTGGATAGATATTCATGAGGAGATGATCAATTCATACCTTCATGAGGGCCTAAATCCCATGGATGGATGCAGAGACCCCATGCTTGGGGAAATACAATGATGATCAACTTGCACATTGAAGAAGGAAGTTGTTGCCTTTGGAGGCACTCTAGCAAGCCTAGGTGGATGAGTTCCACCTCTCTTCACTTAGACGATGGCCTTGGAAGGCCTAGAGACTACACACCTATCCCATGATGTCCTCATTTGGGGGCTAGGGTTTCATGGAAGTGATGCTCTAGTGAAAGAAGGGTGCTTGGCACAATGTTTGGTAGTTTATCATGGTGTGAATAGGCCTTGGGGGAGGGGCCAACGTTCCACTTTTCAGGGCTAGATGTCCCCCATTGGAGCTCAACGTCACTCTAGAAAGGGCATGATGTCACCCTTCTAGGGTTTATTCATGTAATTTTGTTTAATTTTGTAAATTAGGGAAAATTGATTAGGCCGACCCTGTAATTTTGAACTAAAATTAATTTTAGGGTAAATTTTGTATAAATAAACAGAAAGTGACATTCATTTTCTTCATAACTTGTCACAAGAGGAAAAGGGGACTTAAATTTTCTCCCTATTAGGGTTAATGGTTGTTTTAAGCAAGGCACATCACTCTTGAGGCTTGTTTTTTGGCACTTGGATTAATTTATGAAGTGTTTTTGGTGATCTAGCATTGATGTACATGATTATTTTTGGTGCAAGTAAGTAAATTTTACTTTTTTCATTCCTTAATGGTTATGGTATGGTTTGCTTACTCATATAAGATTATGAAATGGCATGTTTAATTAATGCTTGAAGTAAGAAACTTAAGGTGTTACTTTCTTGCTTTTCATTCGCCAAGCTTTCATTGAATTAGTGTAGTAATTTGTACAACCTATAGAGCCCTAAATTTCTATCACTTTAGAGGTTGTCACTAATTATTATGCATAATACTTTTCATCCACAAAAATTCCAAGGAGAAGGAGGTGCTAGGGCCTAGAAGTACCTACACCCTAGCCTCCTCCGTTCTTGAGGTAAAAACCTAAGATGACTTAAGGTATTATTCCTTCTAGGTCTTTTTCCCTCTTGGATTGTATGCATAATCATCAACCTACCAACCGTAGAAGAGAGTTGCCTACTTAGACTCCATTACCCAAAGAAGGCACTAGTTTGCTTTCCCCACTCCTTTGACAAGGATCTTCAATCTTCAACCAAATCTTTCTACTTGATACCCTACTAACCTAAACTAACTTACTAATCTAGTTTAGAAACACTAACAACCAAGATTTTTCTGCCATAATCACAGCTACAACTATAATTTGCAGCTTATATTAGCTTATTAACCATCTAAAACTAACCCAGAAAATTGTACAAGGAAAACTATAATCAAATTTGAATTTAGTGTGCATTAAAGTGCCTTTTAAAGTACTTTTATGAAGGTTTTGTTGCTATTGTTGCTATTGTTGCTACTGTTAATTTGTTGTTGTTCATTTGGCTGAAACATGCCTCTACTGATTGAAGTATACCTAGATCTTGTATGAGACAAAGTGTTATCATTTTGAGGCATGAAATACCTTGCTATATTGTCTACTTAAGTGCATTTTCAGGAAGTTATAACAGGTTTTATCATTAATGATTTCTACCACTTATTTTTCATTTACTTCATACATTGATTGGCAACAATATTTTTATAAACTCTAAGTCTTGTTGAAGCATTCATTATCATTTTTTGTTTCCCTAACATTTGTTGTTGTATTGGTAAGGGGAAGGTACACTTTATCCTCTTGCTTCATCCTTCAAAACTTAAGACTAATTTGAGTGACCTAAAGAGAGGGGTAGCATACCTTTACCTTTTTCCCTTCTTCAACTAACTAGGTCCTGGGACGTCTCCCTTGGAGTGAGTCTTTCCTCCTTCTAAATAGAAAGAGATACCATATTGTGGTGAAAGTGACATGGATACCTCTGTGTTACACCAATCTAGACCTACTTGTGCCCTTTAGGATTTGGGCAAGTACATATTGTGCGATAACATTTTTGGTGCCGTTGTCAGGGAACATCAAGTCAATTTTCCTCAAATGACACTTTTTCAGTAAGCCTTTTCCTCAAAGCATTCATCTTACAAATCTTACCTCGTGACTCCATTGAGGGTGATTCCCTCACTCCATTTGATAATCCTTAAGAGGTTATATAGAAACTCCACTAACCTTTTCCAAGGTGCCACCTTACTCTCAACTTTGTGATATTTCCAAGATATGGGATCATGGCACCCTGAGAGAAAGTGTATCCATCTATTGATTTTGAAAGTTTTCAAGGATACCCACATTATTTTGATATTGGTTGAAAAATTGTCCAATATTTAAAGGCCTCCCAATTACTCACATTGTCGAATTCTTGAAGTATATAAGTGAAATAGAATTTGAAGGGGAGGATGTCCTGAAAAAATTGTTCATAATTTCCTTGCCATCATTTGTACAAGAATGGATCAAGGGTTGTTGCAAAGAAAAGGGTATATCCTGTTTTGTATATCTCTTCGGTAGGTTTCTTGAGTTCACAAAACCACAGTGCTAGACTTATGAGGATGCCCTTCAAAATATCGAAATAGCCCTAGAGGATGAAGGATTCACCACTATGATTGTAGAAGATCTTAGGGGTGCATACCATGCTCAATTCCAAGAACCATCTTATACAAAAGAAGAGATTTATGAAGGAGTTTACCAATCCCATGAGGAAGAGAAAGAATTTACTCATGATTCTACCAAAGATAATGAGGACCTGGTTGAAGAGAGAGAGCCTGAAGATATCAAACATGATGATGAAGTGTTAATGTGTACTCCCTTTGATGACATCATTCAAGCCTTTGACGCTCCTACACAAGAAGAAGTGAATACGGTAAGTTATTTCCCTTTACAAGATTTTGATGGTGCTTTATTTTATGATTTGGAAGGTGAAGAAGTGTTAGAGGATCCCTTGGATGTATTAAATCCTGCATGTTATGATAAAAGTAATGATGTAATTGATAGTGTTGATGAGTTAATACATGTTGGAAGACGTAAATGGGATGTGATTGGTTCGGATGAGGATCCCATTTATGATATGGAAGGACATATTTGAATGTTTTCTTTACAACAATCATCTGAGGTTACTAATAATTATGACATTTGGAAACAAGATGATGATATAGTTACAGATATTTTCCAAGCACCCAAGGATGACCTAGTGCTATGTCCTCGTGATGATTTCCAGTCATACCTTGAGGATTTTGATGAACATTCCTTTGAGCACTTGGATTTATTCAATGAAGAAGATTATCAACCACCATTATGCTAAGATCTTGATAGGGGTGAGGGAGTCGCTTTCCTCAAGTAGGATACTTGTGACAAGGTATTCCATATCCCTTCGATTAAGTTTCCTTGTTATGTCACTAAGGATGCGATTGGTAAACATGTCCCTTGTCCCACATTTTCTCTAGGGAAGAGCCTTCTTTTAGAATTCAAGGGTAGGGTGAATACCTTAAGATGAAGTTTATTATATTGGTCTATTAGATTTCCCTTGAGAAATTGTCAATCGTCCTCTAGATTCTTGTTAGTCCCTTCTCAGACTTCGGGGATTGATGATGTCCAACGTATTCAACCTTCAGACTCTTTGAGCCATCCTCGTGAGTCCTCTACCTTTTATGATCCTTTTATGAGATGGATTGAGCACCTTTCTAGAAGTGTCACTTGGAATAATATTGTCCCTCCCTCCCACCTCCACGAGCTAGACTTTATGATTTCATATGATATGATGCATGCTCTAACTCATGTTATTTTTGTGCTTGACTTGTCATTGTTTTGGTTTATGATGAAGCACATAGGAAGGTATTATGAGGTATTTCTAGGATGGTTTCATTGTTTATTTGACTACACCTAGTATTCAACCAACATGTAAGTAGAGGTAGGTAGGAATTTGCATCCATTGTACATACCATTGCATTTCATATTAGTATTTTTGTAGTTTCATTTACATATTATTTTGTCTGACTTGTATATATGTATTCTCATAATCATGTGTTAGACTAGAGATGATTTTATTTGTTTATTTTATCATATATGGACGAGGGGTTATATCACCACCCTTGGGATTACTAATTTATTTTGTTGAGATTTAGCAGGCATAGGTCATACCAAAGATGTTGAGGTTTTCATATGCTCTATGGTGAGCACATGTCCTCCAGTTGGAGCCAGATGTTACCCCCTAGCCTAGGGATAACTAAGGATATCATGTCTCAGGGCCCACAGGTCCTAAACATGGAGTGTCGAGAGCTATACGAATTAAGCATGGCCCCAGAGGGCCCCTCTTTTCTTCAATGTAGTCCACATATCACCAGCAGCAGTATTCATTACACTGGCTTTCTCTTGAAGTGGCAGTGGGTCTTGCTCCATGAGGTAATGAGTCCAGGTATCATGGTATGTATCACTCTAATATTTAAAGCACTTGAACATGTTGTATTGAATCCTTGTTCATTTCATGATGTTTGCTTGGAAATTATGCTCTTTGCCTCATTCAAGCCTGGAAGGGTCACATAGTGCCCTAGTAAGTTGATTTCCCTTTACGATGGGTTGCTACTGGGTGGATCTTTCAAGATTCATCATTTGTCCCTTCATACTTACCACTTTACATCTCCCCTTTGTTTTTGGGCATTGGGATTGGCTACACTAGGAAGGGTTGTACCTTACATCATGGGAAGAAGGGGCTAAAGGCCCAAAGGGTAAACGTAGCTAGCAAGAGTTAAAATCCAATTTTGAAACCTTCGAGATGTTTCACCCAGGGATCCCTAAGAAAGCAGTGAAAATATTCTCAGTAAGAAAAGATGACCCACAAGATAACATAAACAATCAAATTACTAGTTGATGGATAGGAGGTCTCATCACGCGCCGACCTATTATGACCATGGGCATGTAGCGGTATGAAATTACCACCTATCTAGTCACCAAACCAGGGTAGTGGCTCTTGGTGGCATAGCCAAGAGAAATGGGGTCTCATTACGATCTAGCCTTCTCATTTCCATGAAATTTTTGTGGATAACATTGTCACCTTTGGTCATCAAGCTAGGACAATGGCCCTCAACTATTCCCTTGTAGACCAAGAGAAAATGATAAAAATAAATAAAGCTAAGAATAAATGGAAATTAATGGTCTAGGAAACAATTGCATCTATGACAAGGTACAACTCACCCTCAACAAAGGTGCCCACAGGTAAGACTCTACATTTCCATGTTATCACATACACCCCATGCCACCTCACACACTTGCATGACTTGGATTAGACTCCACCTGGGAAATTACCTATACTTGAGGGGGATTATCCCAATAGGACACCCTGAGACCCTCTCCAAACCTAAACTTGTCAAATTGCATAACAACTTTGGGAATTTGTTTTGGGTTAGGGGGGTTTGATCCACATGTTCAGGTGCTTTAATTATTAGATGTGATTTACTTTCTATGATACTTGTGACTCAAGGACCCCTGGAGGGCGTACTTGATGTATTTGCAGGACTTTTCCCAGTGGATAGATATTCATGAGGTGATGATCATTTCAGACCTTCATGAGGGCCTAAATCCCATGGATGGATGCATAGACCCCATGCTTTGGGCAAGACATTGATGACCGACTTGCACATTGAAGAAGGAATTTGTTGCCTTTGGAATCACTCTAGCGGGCCTAGATGGATGAGTTCCAACTCTCTTCACATGGACTATGGCTTTGGAATGCCAAGATACCACCCGCCTAGCCCATGATGTCATCATTTGGGGGCTAGGGTTTCATGAAAGTGATATTCTGGTGAACAAAGGTTGCTTGGCACAACGTTTGGAAGTTGATGGTGTGATTAGGCCTTGGAGGGGCCAACGTTCAACTTTTCAGGACTAGACGTCCCCCATGGCAACTCAACGTCACCCTAGAAAGGGAATGACATCACCCTACTAGGGTTTATTCATGTAATTTTGTTTAATTTTTTAAATTAGGGAAAATTGATCAGGTCGGTCCTGTAATTTTGAACTAAAATTAATTTTATGGTAAATTTTGTATAAATAAACAGAAAGTGACATTCATTTTCATCATAAATTGTCACAAGAGGACAAGGGGACTGATATTTTCACCCTATTAGGGTTAATGGATGTTTTAAGAAAAGTTCATAACTCTTGAGGCTTGTTTTTTGGCACTTGGATTAATTTATGAAGTTTTTTTGGTGATCTAGCATTGTTCTACATGATTATTCTTGGTGCAAATAAGTGAATTTTAATTTTTTCATTGCTTAATGATTATGGTATGGTTTGCTTACTCATATAATATTATGAAATGGCATGTTAATTAATTCTTGAAGTAAGAAACTTAAGGTGCTACTTTCTTTCTTTTCATTTACCAAGATTTCATTGAACTAGTCTAGTAATTTGTGCAACCTCTAGAGCGCTAAAGTGATAACACTTTTGATACAGGAGCATCGCCATAAACATTCAAAAGGGCCAAGTGGAGGACAACTCAACATCCATCACGCACATTCAAATTGGTTTTGGATTCCAAGGAGAGTGCGTCGCTTTAATTTTTTATAAATATTGCAATTAAAGGCTCGTAATATTTTGAGGCATGAGCCATTGTAAACAATCCAGGAGATTGTAATTTCTTTAATTCCCAAAGGATTTTACATATTTGGAGCATCAAATCATATCTATATTGTAAATGCTCATTTATTTGTAATAAGATTAGTGGTAGAATGCTTTAATTACTATGTGAAATAACTAGAGTAGTTGGAAGGAAGGCTCGAGAAGCCCCTTCGTGTATAAATGTATGCAATCTATTCCCAAAATAGGTGGTTGAATATTATTGTATTTGTTGTTGAGATCATTGTGATTACTGCGAAGAAAGAGAGAAGATGAGAGCTGTGGGAACTCTTGTAAATGATTTCCTAAAGGAAGATAATAGAGGATATTTACTTCACATGTCTGAGTTTGCTTATATCTAAGTTATTTGGGTAATGTTATGTTATCTATTTTTTGTGTTTATATGTCTGTGTGTGTATTTCATGGTTGAATGAGTGAACCTTTCATGTTCTATAAGTTTCAATTGTTTCTCTTCTGAAATCCTTGTGCAAGGAGTGCACAGTGGACATGAAAGGAGTGCAAAGGCAAAGTCATTTACAGACTCGATAGCTTAGGAGAGATAGAGTGAATTTCATAGAGTGAGTGTAAGGAGTGCACATATACCCATTTGAGTATAAAAATCTTGAAGGATAGACCTGTGCAAGGAGTGCACAGGGCCAACACTTAGTGAAGTGTTGAGAGTCTCAAGGAGAGCAAGTGTAAGGAGTGCGCATGAGATTTTTTCTAAGTCTCAAGCTCAGGAGAAGTATTTCAAGGTGTGTGCCAAGGTTTGAATCAATTAGAGTGAAAAATATCAAGAAGAAGAATGAGCGAAGGTCCTTGGAGAAAGGATGAATTTTGTTTGGAGGTTAAGCAAACAATATTCGTTCGGAAGAAGCCAAAGTTTTTCACAATTGTCAAATCTGGAGAAGGTGTGCGGGTGTTAACCATTTCAATCCTTTGAACTTCGTGAATTTGGCAGTTTTAGGGTGTTTGTTGTGGAGGAGAAAAATTTATCGAAGTCCTGGAGTCTGAAGTTAATATGGATCATTGGTAGACGGGGGACATGTGTCAATAGATAAACAGTTATACAAAAGTCTGGCTATCTAGTGAACCTGAAGTGTTGTTGCAAGAGTGTGCAAAAATCCCGAAGATCCAAAGCCCATAGTAGATACTGACCATTGGCATCAAGGCCACCTTTCAGCAAATTGCTAATGATTTGGGAATCCCACGGTCCGAGAGAACGTAGGCATAAATTGTTTTGGCTCGAGAACTCCCAAAGGCCGGACTAGATCTCGACCATTTGTTGAGAGGGACACATGGATCATAGATCCATCTCTTTGTTAGTTCAATGTTCAGAGGATTTGAATTTTTGTATCATGAAGAGCTCCGAAGCCCAGAGCCCGGAGTAATCTGAGGTCATTGATTGAAGGTGGATGTCAGTTGTCTGATTTTCCATTTCAGAGTTCACACATTCGAAGTTTTTTCAAATTTATATAGGGAAAACTCTCGAAGCCCAGAGTCCCATAATTTTTGTGAACTATAGATCAAGGTGCATGTTGTGAGTCATTGGTCCCTTCCTTTGTTTGGTTATTCATGAATTTTATGTTCATGAGGATTGTTGTGTGTTGTAGTTAGAACTCTCAAAGCCCAGAGCTCTGAAGTGTTGAAGTTCCTACTAGTTAAAGAGCTTAGCCCATGGTTTTGGCCTTAAGTCATGTGGATTTCTCTGTTGACATGATAAGACCCTCGCGCACATAAATTTACGCATAGGAAAAAGAGGAAAAGCATGTGGTAGAGTATTTTGAGGGTTCAATAATATCCCAAGAGACAATTCATCTCCCTTAAGTCAACGATCCTAGACTGGGAGGTCGCGCGAACCCCAAGAGTGGTGGGTGTTTGCATCAAGTGGTATCAGAGTGAGAATTAAGTTCTGTGTGAAAAGAATATTTGGAACCATGCTAGTAAGAAGACGTAGGGAGAGACCTGTAGTCAATGCAACCATGGAAGAAGAAATGAGATAACTTCGTGTAAGGTTGGACACCATGGAGATAACACAAAGAAGAGAACTCGAAGTTAGTGACATCAGTGAAACTAAAAGTGAATATGTATAAGAAGAAGAAGTTGTAGGAGAACAAGAAAAAGAGGAGTGATTGATGAGGGTTGTTGTCAATCTGGGAACTAGAGAAAAGATGGAAGTCCCGATGTATGAAGGTAATTTAACTGTAGAATAATTATTTAACTAGATCAGTGATTTAGACAAGTACTTTGACTATGAGGAAATTGATGATGAGAAGAAGTTAAAGCATCTAGTGACCAGATTAAAGGGACATGCAGCTTTATGGTGGGACGAGTTGCAAGCTGACAGAAGGAAAAAATGTAAGACCAAAATCAAGAGTTGGGATAGAATGGTAGCTAAGCTCAAGGATAAATTCATACCCAAGGATTATCAGTTAAATGTGTTCAAAAATTTGCAGAATATGAGACAAAAAGGTTTGTCGGTGAAAGAGTATACCGAAGAATTTTATAAGCTGAACATAAGAGCAGGACACAGGGAGAATGATAAAAAAAACATTGTTAGTTACATTAATGGAATGAAATACAAAATCTAGGATGAGATTATCATGATGACAATGAGAATTGTGGAAGATATTTATTAGGTATCCATGAAGGAAGAATAACATTTGTCAAGGAAGCAGAGTCAAAGGAATAGAGGAAAGAGTCCTAACAGAGGAAGAGGAATCGTCATAGAGAAGTTCCAGAAACCCAGAGGAGAAGCTGAAAAATATAATAGTCAGACAGAAAGAGGAGGAAGTTCTAGAGGAGGACACTATGGAGGAACAAATTCTTTTCCCATAGGTATAGGAACATGTAGAGGAGGAGAAGTGAAGTGTTATGCATGTAGAAAAACATGGCACATATCTTGGGAATGTCCTAAGAAGAAGAATGCAGAAGGCAAAGAAGATCACATTTCTGAGGTGCAGAAGAAGAATGTGGAGACATAGATGAAGGTAGAAGCAGAGGAAGAATAAATATCACTCATGATGAGGAAATCTCACATAAATCCAGAGAAATAGGTACGAGAACCAATCCAAAGGAACAGTTTGTTCATAACTGCTTGCAAAACCAGAGATAGGGTATGCAAGGTGATAATAGATAGTGGGAGCACTGATAACTTGGTATCCACAGAAATGGTGGAAAATTTGAAGTTGGAGATGACTACACATCCTAATCCGTACAAGGTGTCATGGTTGCAGAAAGGACATCAAGTCATGGTAATCCAACAATGTAAAGTTGAGTTTAAAATAGGTGGTTATAGAGATGAAGTTTTATGTGATGTCATACCTATGGATGTTTGTCATGTTTTGTTGGGAAGACCATGGAAATATGACAAGAATTTCATACATGATGGGAGGAAGAATACTTATACCCTTGAGAAGAATGGGATTAAGCATATGTTGTTGCCAATAGAAGATAAAGGAGTCAAAGAGGAAGCTAGTCCTAGTATACTTCTCATGAGTGGGAAGGAACTCTTAAAACAAGTTAAGAAAGACCTAAAAATACAGTTTGTTGTTGTAGGTAAGATGAGATTCATTCTCACAAGCACTTATATGAATTATTTTCCTGTATAAGTTCGGGATTTATTGGATGAGTTTGTTGACATTGTGGTGGATGAGTTACCTCACACTTTACGACCCGTCAAGAGTATCAGTCACTATATTGACCTTATTTTGGGAGAAATTTTGTCGAACAAAGCAACATAGAGAATAACCTCTCAAGAGAATGAAGAGGTCAAGGAGCAAGTCCAAGAGTTATTAGATAAAGTTTTGATCAGGGAAAGTTTGAGCATGTGTGCAGTACCAACTATGTTGAGTCTGAAGAAGAATGGAGGTTGGAGAATGTGCACAAATTCTAGAGCCATCAACAAGATAACCATCAGGTATAGATTTCCTTTACCCGGAATGGATGATTTAATGGATTGATTGAGTGGATCTAGTTATTTTTCCAAAATAGACTTGAAGAGTGGTTATCATCAGATAAAGATGACAGAGGGAGATGAATGGAAAACAACATTCAAAACAAATGAAGGATTGTATGAGTGGCTTGTTATGTTGTTTGGATTAACAAATGCACCAAATATGTTTATGAGGTTTATGAATGAAGTGATCAAAGATTTTATTGGTAAGTTTTTGATTGTTTATTTAGATGATATTCTAGTTTTTAGTAAGACTGAAAAGGAGAATTTAAGACATTTGAAAATGGTGTTGAGAAGGTTACAACAAGAGAAGCTGTTGGTGAATTTGAAGAAATGTTCTTTTATGAAAACAAAACTTGTGTATTTTGGGTTCGTAATCTATTCAAATGAATTGAAGATGGATCCATAGAAGGTGAGGGAAATAAGATAATGGCCTTCTCCAAGAAGAGTTTTTGAAGTTAGGAGTTTTCATGGATTGGCGAGTTTTTACAAGAAATTCATCAGGAATTTCAACAGTGTTTGTGCACCCATAATGGACACCATAAAGAAGGAACATGGATATTTTAATTGGACAGAATAATCTTAGAAGGGATTTAGAGTGTTGAAACAAAAGATAACAGAACAACCTGTTTTAGTTCGTCCAAATTTTAAGAAGACTTTTCAGGTCAAATATGATGCAAGTGGAGTAGTCATTGGTGCAATTTTAAGTCGAGATAATAATCATGTTGCGTATTTAAGTGAGAAGCTAAATGATGTTAAGAGGAAGTATTCAACATATGACAATGAATTTTGTGTTGTAATTCAAGATTTGAAAAATTGGAGGCATTATCTTATCCTGAAGGAGTTTGTTTTGTTTACTGACAACCAGGCTTTGTAGTTTATAACTAGACAAGAGAAATTGAACCAAATATGTGTGTTGTAGGAAAATCTCCTTGCGGACAGGTAGATTGCCTCAAAGAGCTAGACCCTTAACTCTAAGACAGAAAGTGCTTAACGTGGACATTGACTTCCTTTCAAATCTATACAAACTAATGCATGAGGAGGAAGGAGAACAAAAGTACCTTTTTATCGACATTTGTCCCTGCACACTCCGAGTTGAGCTCCAATCTTTCGCTCCTCGATGAGCCCTGTAGACAAAACAACAATACAACCACTTCCTACTCTATTGATATTAGCTTGAAAATATATCTATCTATCAATGATAAGTTCATATAAGATCAGACACGAACTAGAAAGAAACAGGCCAAGCAAATTATATTAATGAGGACAAAACATTGCTTACAGCCATGGATTGATTGCAGCAGCCCTGCCAAGTCCTCCTTGTCTTCCCCTTGCTCAAAATATCCACGATCTGAATGATGATAGCTTCACTAATTGCTCCCTATGAGATCATAGGTCTATTGCCTCCAAATCATCTCTATTCCAACACCACTTATGAGATCATAAGTTTGGTGTGATTCTCCTTTTTCTAGTCCTCTTTCACCATGAGAAAACTTGTTTATATAGCCTTGGAGAGGCTCAACAGCTTGAGATATCCTTGGGAAAGTTGAGGATTTGCCTCCTTCAATTGAGGATCTACCCTAATATCATGGCTGGACTAGGGATTCGAATCCAACTACCTTCCAAAAATGAAAGGATCCTTCCCCTATTCATCTCAAAAACTTAACTACTGCCCAGTATAGGTAGCGCTCCCTCAAAAGGGCCATCAGAGCATTGTAGCTCTCCCTAGTAGGCTTTAGGGGGGAACCAACGCTCTCAAAATTCATAGCGCTACCTCAAAAGGGCCAGAGGAGCTTTATAACACTCCCAGACAGTGTAAGGGGGAGCGTCGGCGCTCCTAGAAGAGGTATAGGGGAGCACTCTCCTTCAAAATCTCAGTTTTTGAGGTGCTTTCAGATGGAAAAAGGTTTGCAAGCCTGCTGACTCATTTCTCCTCTCCCAAATCAAATGTTTGAGGTGTTTCAAGTGTCCTTCTCATGTCGTTATAGGCACGACATAGGCATCATGGTAGTATGCTTCATTGACACTTGCGACACTTGTGAGCAACATGCGACACTTGCGACCTTGTGAGAAAAATGCGACACTTGAGACCTTTGTAATGACGACACTTGCGACACTATCAAAGTGAGTATTTTTTACGTGTAACAACATGCCAAATGGGTAGAATTCATGCAGAATTATACTTTTTTTACTAAGCATATTAGTGGAAGTGCTAACAAAGTTGCATATGCTTTGAGCAGGAGATGTTTGATATTGTAGTAATTCCAAGTGGAGACTTTAGGATTTGAACACCTCAAGGAGATGTATCAAGAAGACCTGGATTTCAAGGAATCTTATGAAGCATGTGAGAACCATTTGCTAAGAGACAGAAATCAATGGATGGAGTATCTAATCCAAGATAGACTATTATTCAAGGGAAGTCGGTTGTGTATCCTGAAATTCTCAATGAGGGACAATTTGCTAAAGGATAAACATAGTGAAGGATTGGTTGGACATTTTGGCCATGATAAAACATATGTGCAATTGAGTTATTTATACTATTGGCCATGCATGAGGTATGATGTGAATAATTTTGTGAACAGATGTAGAATATTCCAGTATGCTAACTGAAAGAAGAAGAACACTAGATTCTATCAACCACTTTTTATTCCAAACAGGCTATGGGATGCTATAAGTATGGATTTTGTTCTGGGATTGCCAAGAAACCAGAGAGGGAGTGATTCAATATTTGTGGTGGTTGACATATTTTCAAAGATGGAACATTTCATACCGTGTCACAAAAAAAGTGATACTACTAACATAGAAAATTTGTTTTTCAAGGAGATTGTGAGATTGCATGGGTTTCCCAGGAGTATATTTTCAAACAAAGATACTAAATTTGTGGGACACTTTTGGAGGACCTTGTGGACAAATTTGGGGACAAGTTTGTCTTTCATTTCATCATATCATCCTCAGACAGATGGACATACTGAGGTAGTGAATCTTCCCCAAGAAGAGTTTGCATATACTGACTCACCAAATAGGAGTATTAGTAAAATTCCATTCCAGATAGTATATGGGATGCATCCAAGAGGAATTTCATAATTGAGAGATTTGGGACGAGATGAATTTTGAAGTGAAGGAGCAAAGGATTTTGTTGCAGAAATGAAAAAGTTGCATGATCGGGTCAAAGGACAACTAAAGAATAACAGTAAAAAATATAAGAACATAGTATACTAGAGGAGAAGAGAGGTGAATTTTGAAATTGGAGATCAATTCTTAGCACACCTAAGGAAGGAAATATTTCTAAAGGGGAAATATAACAAGATGAAGATGAAGAAGATAGGACCTTATAATATCCTTATAAAATTATCTACAAATTCTTATAGCATTGAACTGCCAGAGGACATTGGAATATCACCAATATTCAATGTAGCAGAATTATACCCTTACAGGATGGATGATACAGACGGGATAGATGATCGAGAAGAAATTCAGTGGAACCGACAAATGCCCATAGTAGAGAAGCCACATATAGAGAATATTTTGGGCCAGAGGATTTCTAAAAATACCAAGAGAAAAGTTTATTATGTGTATCTGGTTAAGTGGAAAGATTATCTAACAAAAGATTCCAGTTGGATAACTAAAACTGATATCCAGAAACATGGAAATACAGTGGAGGAGCTCATGGACAAGATTCCATGAATATTTTGTCCAAATGAGTATGATGCAGGAGCATTGCCATCAACATTCAATGAGGTCAAGTGGAGGACAACTCAGCATCCAACGCGTGCATTCAAATTGGTTTTGGATTCCAAGGAGAGTGCATCACTTTAATGTTTTGAAAATAGTGTAATTAAAGGCTCGTAATATTTTGAGGCATGAGCCATTGTAAAAAATGCATGAGATTGTAATTTCTTTAATTCCCAAAGGATTGTACATATTTGGAGCATCAACTCATATCTATATTGTAAATTCTCATATATTTTTAATAAGCTTAGTGGTAGAATTCTTTAATTATGATGTGAAAGCACTAGAGTAGTCGGAAGGAAGGCTCGAGAAGCCACTCCATGTATAAATGTATGTAATATATGCCCAAAATAGGTTGTTGAAAATTATTGTATTTGTTCTTGAGATCATTGTGATTACTATGGAGAAAGAGAGAAGTTGAGATTTGTGGGAACTCTTGTAAATGTTTTCCTGAAGGAATATAATAGAGGATATTTACTTCACATTTATGAGTTTACTTATCTCTGAGTTATTTGGGTAATGTTATGTTATCTTTTTTCTATGTTTATATGCATGTGTGTGTATTTCATGGTTGAATGAATGAACCTTTGATGTTTTATAAGTTTCAATTGTTTCTCTTATGAAATACTCATGCAAGGAGTGCACAGTGGCCACGCAAGGAGTGCGAAGGCAGAGTCATTTACAGACTTGATATCTCAGGAGAGATAGAGTGAATTTTGTAGAGTGAGTGAAAGGAGTTCACATATACTCGTTTGAGTATAAAAATATCGAAGGATAGACCCATGCAAGGGGCACACAGGGCCAACACTTATTGAATTGTTGAGAGAGTCTCAAGGAGAGTGAGTGCAAGGAGTGCGCATGAGACTTTTTCTAAGTCTCAATCTCAAGAGAAGTAGCACAAGGTGTGAGCTAAGGTTCGAATCAATTAGAGTGAAAAATATCGTGAAGAATAGCGAGCGAAGTTCCTTGGAGAAAGGATTCATTTTGTTTGGAGGTTGAGCGGACGAGATCCATTTGAGAGAAGCCAAAGTTTTTCACAACTGTCAGATCCAAAGAAGGTGCATGGGTGTTAACCCTTTAAGTCCTTTAGACTTCGTGAGTTCGATAGTTTTAGGGTGTGTGTTGTGTAGGAGACAAATTTCCCGAAGTCCCGGAGTATGAAGTTAATCTAGAACGTTGGTAGATGAGGGACACGTGTCCACAGATAAGCAGTTATCTGAAATTCCGACTATCCAGTGAACTTGAAGTGTTGTTGCAAGAGTGTGAAAAACTCCTGAAGCCAGGAGCAGATCCTGACCATTGGTGTCAGGGCCACGTGTCGAAAAATTTCTAGTGATTCAAGAATCTGGTAGTCTTGGAGAAAAAATTCATAAAGTGTTTTGACTCGAGAAATCCTGAAGGCCCGAAGGCCGGAGTAGATCTCGATTGTCTTTTGAGAGGGACATGTGGATTGTAGATCCAGTCCTTTTCCGGTTCCGCGTTCAAAGGGTTTATAGTGTTGTAATGTGAAGAGATCCAGAGCCTGGAGCCCAAAGTAATCTTAGGTCATCGATTGAAGGATGTCAACCATCCAATTTTCCAGTTTGGAGTTCGCGCATTCATAGTCGTTGCGCATTTAGACAGGGAAAACTCTCGAAGCTCGAAGCCCTGGAATTTTTATGATCCATAGATCAAGGTGTGTATTGTGAGCCATTAATCCCCACCTCTATTTGGTTATTTGTTAATTAGGCATTCGAGAGGATTGTTGTGTGTTGTAGTTAAAAGTGTTAAAGCCCGGAGCTCCGAAGTGTCAGAGTTCCTGCTGGTTAAAGAGCTTAGCCCACGTTTCTAGCTCGAGGTCACATGTATTTCTCTGCTGAAGGAATAAGACCCTTGCGGATGAAAATTTTGGTGTAGGGAAAAGAGAAAATTCATGTGGTAGAGTATTTTGAGGGTTCAGCAAGAGCTCGAGAGCTAATTTATCTCCCTTAAGTGAACGATCCTATACCGGGAGGTCGTGTGAACCACAGGAGTCATGGGGGTTTGCATAAACTTTAGAGGTTGTCAGTAATTATTGTGCACAATATTTTTCATCCACAAAAAGTCCAATTAGAAGGAGGTTCTAGGGCCTAGAAGTGCCTACACCCTAACCTCCTCCCTTCTTGAGGTCAAAACCTAAGAGAACTTAAGGTGTTATTCCTCCTAGGTATTTTTCCCTCTTGGATTATGTGCATAATCATCAACCTACTAGCCCTAGAAGAGAGACACCTACTTAGACTCCATTACCCAAAGAAGCACTAGTCTTCTTTCCCCACTGCTTTGACAAGGATCTTCAATCTTCAACCAAATATTTCTACTTGATACCCTACTAACCTAAACTAACTTACTAATATAGTTTAGAAACACTAACAACCAAGTTGTTTCTGCCATAATCACTGATACAACTATCATTTGTAGCTTATATCAGTCTATTAACCATCTAAAACTAACCCAGAAAATTGTACAAGGAAAACTACAATCAAATTTGAATTTAGTGTGCATCAAAGTGCCTTTTAAAGTACTTTTCTTAAGGTTTTGTTGCTATTGTTTCTATTGTTAATTTGTTGTTGTTCATTTGGTTTAAACAATCCTCTACTGATTGATGTATACCTAGATCTTGCATGAGACAAAGTGTTATCATTTTGAGGCTTGAAATACCTTGCTATATTGTCTACTTAAGAGCATTTTTTGGAAGTTATAGAAATTGTCATCATTAATTATTGTTGCCACTTATTTTTCATTTACTTCATACATTGATTGGAAACAGTCTTTTTATAAAATAAAAGTCGTGTTGAAGAATTCATTATCATTTTTTGTTTCCCTAATGTTTGTTGTTGTATTGGTAAGGGGAAAGTACACTTTATCCTCTTGCTTCATCCTTCAAAACTTATGACTAATTTGAGTGACCTAGAGAGAGGGGTAGCATACCTTTACCTTTTTCCCTTCTTCAACCAGCTAGGTCCTGGGACGTCTCCCTTGGAGTGAGTATTTCCTCCTCCTAAATAGAAAGTCGAGGTACCATGTTGGGGTGACAGTGACATGGATACCTCTGTGTTATGCCAATCTAGACCTACTTTCCTTTAGGATTTGAGCAAGTACAAATTTTGCGATAACATTTTTGGTGTCATTGTCAGGGAACATCTAGTTAATTTTCCTCGAACACATGCTGAATCAAATAGGGTCCTAACCAATGCATTTGAATCTTCCCTGGATGTTGGATAAATGTATTTTCATAGAATAATACTAAGTCTCCCAATTGGAACTTTTTCTATTCAATGTGTTTATCATGCCATGCCTTCTCTCTTGCCTTTTGAACTTGCTGGTGAAAACCTACGACAAACCGATGTTCCTCCAATTGTACCAACTGTGACAATCTATCCTCTACTGCACCTGATTCTCAAAGATCAATATTTTTTGCAACATGCAGGATAGGTAGAATAAACTCCATTGGCATCACTACTTATTTCCCATAGACCAACCTGAAAGGTGTATTCCCTGTCAATTTTTTGCTTGTAGTCATGTAGCCCCATAAAACTGCAGGAACTGTTAAGTCCTAATCATCTCTCTCTACATTGAAGATCTTTGTCAAAGCATTCTCTAGGATTTTATTGAATGCTTCCATTGTCCCATTGGCCTGAGGATGATACGGGGTACTCTTCTGATGATGAATTTGAAACTCCTCATTCAATGTTGCAATTGATTTATTCAGGAAGTGTGTTATTTGATCGCTGAGTAATATGCATGGACATCCAAATTGTGTGAATACTTTCTCAAATAGAAATCAGGCAGCAGTCTCTACAGTGAAATCTAGGACTGGTGTTGCTTCTGCCCATCTGGTCATATACTCCATCGTGGTGATTATGTACCTTGCTCCTGATCTTCTTGTTTGTGGGTTGATTGGCCCCACAAATTTTATGGCCCATTTATCAAATGCATGCAATGTAACATGTGGATTTAAATGCATTTCATCCCTTTTGGATGGCTTTCCCACTCTTTTACAAACATCGTATGTCTGACAATTCAATTTAGCATCTCTAGGAAGTGTGGGCCACCAAATTCTTGCGCACAATTTTTTTTGTGCAGTTTCTTTTCCTACATAATGTCCTCCTACAATCCCTTTGTGTGATTTTGTGAGTATCATAGGCCTTTCATGTTCCAACACACATCATCTCAGTATTCCATTTTCACCTAAATTGTATAAGTTTCCTACAATCAACTAATAATCTGCAGCTTTAACTACCAGTTGTTTCTTTTGTGCTATTGTCATTTTTTATGGAGTCATTCCTGTACTTATAAACTACACGATGTTTGAGAAGTAGTGATCCACCATTTTGACTATAAATAGTTGTGCATCTGGTAAGTTGTCATCTAAATTCCTTGCATCCTCCTGGTTTCACCACAACCTCAAAATCGTATTCCTGAAACAACAGTAGCCATCTGCATATTCTCCCTCCCAATATTGGCTTGTTCACTAAGTAGTTTAGTGTAGAATGGTTTGTGTACATCTTAAAATGAGATCCCAATAAATAATGTCTAATTTTTTGTAGCGCATATACCATTTCCAATCCTTCTCGTTTTGTAGTGGTGTAATTCTTCTATGTTATGGAAAAATTCCTACATGAAAAAGAAATTGGGTGATCTATGTCTCCCTCCCCTGGTTGAGATAGTACTATTCTCAACACTATGGACGATGCACCTACATGAACATGAAACTCCTTGTTCCAATCTGGAAAGATTAAAATCGGTGTGGTCACTAGTTTTTGTTTTAAGGTGTCCAAACCCTTATGACAGTCCTCATTCCATTGGAACGTTGCTTCCTTATTCAACAACCTTTCCATAGGTGTTGTGATCTACACATAGCCTTTAATAAACTTCCTATAATATACTATGTACCCCAAAGTTTCCCTCAGTTGTTTGACTAATGTAGGTGGTTCTAACTCCAGAATCATTGCAATCTTGGCTAGATCTGCTAGTAATCCCTGCTTGCAGACTACGTGGCCCAAAACAATTTTGAATGGTGCGCAAAAAATACACTTCTTCAAATTCAGTGAGATATGACATTGTCTACACCTGTCCAACATTATTCTAAGTATTTATATGTGATCCTTCAGTAGACTGAACACAGTCCAATCATCTAAGTATACTTCAAGGAACTTATGAATAAATTTATTAAACATTGCAACCACAACTCTTGAAAATACTGCAAGGGAATTATTCAATCGAAAAGGCATTATTGTGTATTGATAACTTCCCCATTATGTCATGAAAGTAGTCTTGTATTGGTCTTCTTGTGCAATTTTTATCTGATTGTACCCAGAGAATCCATCTGTGAAATAATAAGTCTCTTTCCCTCCTACATTCTCTAGTACCTCATATGTGAATGGTGTTGGGAATGGGAACGAATAATGTAAACACACATCATTTAGCTTCCTCAAATCCATGTAGATCTCGATTCCCCTTTTCTTCTTGTCTTGCACTACCATTGGACTGATCCACTATGATTCCTCCACTCGTTCAATGATTCATGCATCCAACATTCTATCCATTTCTTCTTTAACCTTCTTCTTGTACTTAGGACTTATCCTGTAAGGTCTCTATTGTATTGGCTTAGCACCTAGTTTTAACGGAATCTTCATATGGCCTAAGTCCCCAGTTATCCCCTTCTTTGAAAATGTAGTTGAGAATAAGTCTTGATAGTCACATAGTAATTCTGCAATCTTCTCTACCGTGTCATCACTCCAATAATCTCCTATCTGAACAAACTTGGGATTGTTTGTCATCCCATTGTTTACCTTCCACATCTTTATTGGTTATGTGTATGCAACGAACGCAAGCTCTGGCCTTTCTATTGTTCGTTATCCTTTTCTCTCAGGTACTTGTACATTCCTAGGATTCTCTTCATCATTTTATTCCTTCACAACATTGTAGCACTCTAATAAATCATGGACATTCATAGAAGCTTTGTGCACATTTCACAATGGTACCACCTCCATCGGCCCTTCTTCTGAAAATATTTTGGTTCAAATAGCCTACAGTGTTGCATCCATTAATAGGGATTCATGTTCAAAGGTAAATGTTACCTTGAATCTTTAAACCAACTCATCCCATCTTGTTGTCTCTCTGCACATTTCCAATTCCAGATACCAGTTCTTCATAATTGTATCTAGTGTATGTATAAATATGTGCGTCCATTATGTCTCTAGTACTTAACTCCATAAGGTTTTTCACTACTCAACGTGACTTGATGGATCACTCTCCCCTGTATAATTTTATGTAATATTTTCCAATTCGTTACCGAATATTACTTGCACTAGCCTTCTACACTGCAACCAGTCTTCCATTGCCTCTTTGTGTGTAACCCACCATCTGGATGGAGTCAATTTTAGGACAACATCTAGTGTCAATATCCTTTGTTGTTTAGGTACATGCAACTCGAATACATTTACAAACAAACTTATATCAATCAGTCCATCATACCTGGGTGGATGGCATAGCTATGTTCCAATCCAACGCAATGCTCGAGCTATGCGTGCACATCATCTAGTTGATACTCCATGCATCCTCTATTGCCAATGCTCCAGACCTTCCTTTGAGTCCGATGCACATGAACTAATAATTCGCCAACTTAACACACCATATGTAGTGGGGTTAACATAATCATCCATCCATGCAGTCATGTTTTACAGGTTGTCAATGTTGTTCCCTCTTGTTGGCTCTATGTACCTCTTTCCTTCTATCAGGTCCAATGGTGCAATAACTTTCAACTCTTAGAATTCAAATATCATTTCCCTCCTCTTCATATTAATGATCACCTAATTATCAAATGCCCATTCCAATCCCATCAATGTTGGATATGGTTGACTATAATCCACAATCTCAATTACTTCAAAATATTCCACAGTGTGCACTACATATATGTTCACAGGTACTCCTGAAAATCGACCAATCGGTACTATATTGTGATGATTTGTGATTATTAACTGAATAGGAGAACATACTAGCTTGGGTTTCCCCATCATCTCCCAGATCTACTTTGGTAACACATTCACTTTAGAACCCAAGTCCATGATAACATTATCCACATCGTATTCCCCAATCTGCGCGTTGAATATGAATTCACCATTGGTCCTCTTCTTGCAAAATACTTGATTCACCACCCTCTATGCGATGGGGGTTTCCATTCTTTGTGTTCAGTGATCAATCATTTCATATAGTGTATTCAATGTATTTTCATCTTTAATCATCTCTATGCAAATCCTCAATAATTCTCTTAGAGTTCTTTCCTTCCCAAGTGGATTTTTTGGCATAGTGTGATCTTAGACCTGAGGCACATATGATTTTGATGCTTCCCAAACCTATTTAAGTACCTATTTTATTTCCCTCTGATACGTATCCTTTTCTTGTTGAGGACCGAACATTGGCATGGGTCCTACTGACTTCCTTACCCATTACTCAACATGCTTCCCAACATTTGTAGAATCAACTCACATTCTAGTTCCTGTGCGCATAACAACTGCTATTCTTGGCCCTTCATTGTGTTGCTCGACTATAGTTTATGTACATTTTGATTTGGATTATGTTTTTGATTCCCTCTCGCTTTCCATTTCAGAAGCAGTTGAGGACAATATTCTATTGCATGGTCTAGTGCTCTATAGTATGTGCATGTTGTACATGGATTCAGATAGTCGTGGGCTAAGTGTCTCGATTGATTACAATTGTAACATATTGTCAATCCTCTTCCTCCTCTACCTCGATATTTTTTGAAGTTTCATCTGTTTCTTGGATTAAATCCTCTCTGATTATTATACTATGTACCCCCTCCTTCTATCACAACATTCTCCTCCCGAATCTTGTACATATATGAAGTGTGTTCCCTCATCAAATCGAATATGCGACAATCCTTTTCTTTGTGTCTGACTAACTTGAAAAAATTGTAAAACAAGTTCCTTGGTTTACTCTAATACTTTTGCAATAATGGAAACTATGTTGGATGATGTCCCCATTTCTTACATATCTCAAAATACCATCCTCTTGGTAATGGATTCGGTGAACCAATTTCCAAATATTGCACGAATGTTGGGCACTAATCCTTGTGATGGCCTTCAACCCTACACTTTTTAAACCACACTTGTTATCATTTCTAATTCCCTTTTGTGAGTTCTTCCAACTGAATCGCAAAGTAACTAATTGTGTTTGAAATTGTGCCATCCCTCCACTGTCTCCTATAGGGTATGCTTCTAATTTCATGACAATCTCGAAAGCTTCAGGATGCGATGCTACATTCTATTGTATCAACAACCTACAAATGTGTGGTAGAAGTCCTGTAATGAACCATTCTTGGTGTTGTTGATCGGGGATCTGGATAGTCAGTCTACCCATCAAGTCCTTGAATCTTTGATCAAAATCCCATACTAACTTAGTTTGGACCTATTTAATTTCCTTCAGCTTTGTAATGTACTGTGACTCAGACTTTGGTTTCTTGAACTCTTTCAACAATTCTTGTCTTATCTCTGCAAAAGTACTAGCTTGTCTGGTAGGCATGGTACTCTATAGCTTCATGTATCAGATAAGTGTGCGGCCTCTAAATGTTATTTCCAACTATGCAATCTTTAAGGCCTCATCCTGGACATTCTTTGCGGCCCAAATCATCTCACAGACAAACAAATGTTTTTCTAGGTCCTCTGACTCAACTCCCTGGAACTCAATCAGTCTGAGGGTGTTGTCTACCCCTACCATATTATTTTTTTTAGTCCCTCCTCTTGGTGATGTTGGTTGACTCTGACTCTGGGCACTACTTACACCTCTCTAATTACTACTACTTTGTCCTCCCTTTCTAACTATAAGAGATTTTGATAAATCTTCAACTGTTATATCTGGTTATGGTGACGTACATGGGGTCATAGATTCGACACATGATCCAGCCTGAGTAGGACTTGGTGGATCTTCTATTATAGGATTGTATTGGAACTCCTCTTCCTATCCTTTTATGTGTGATATATCCATGATTTGTACTATTGCGCAAGCTCCTCTCCACTTTGTCTCACTGCGCGACTCTCCTTTCTCATCCCAAGTCTTTCGCCTCTTCTACCTCCTTCCACTACATAGTACTCCAAACACGTCTTCTTCCTGTGATATAACTTCTTTGGTTCTTTACATCCTCAGTCCCTCCCTTCCTTATTGATTTCTTCCTTCATTCTCTCATGTCCTCG
This sequence comes from Picea engelmannii, assembly GCA_009831015.1. Classification (NCBI taxonomy): domain Eukaryota; kingdom Viridiplantae; phylum Streptophyta; class Pinopsida; order Pinales; family Pinaceae; genus Picea; species Picea engelmannii. The sequence goes on from ML818192.1 coordinate 78,702, forward strand.
GACTATCCTCTTGTCATCCCACAGTTCCCCTATGTTCAAGAATCCCCTTAGTAGTCAGACTCCATTGTCATCACACACTTGTCACACAATATCATTTTTATCCACGTACCCAATGATTTCATGAACCTTCTGCATGGACCTTTGAAGAAGTCCCTTTCCACAACACTGTATGAATGGGTACAATCTACTGCAAATTCTAAAATATATCCTCCTAATATGCTATCTGACCACAAATCCACTGCGCGAAAAGTGTTATTACTTACAAAGTTCAATTTTCTTACCAACTCAGGAGTCCAATTCCTCGGTGTTGTGGCTCGGTACCTTCCAGTATTATCCACTAATGTTTCTAACCACTCCGTCAAAATAATCAGAAATTCGCCAAAGAAACTTTTGTGCAACTCTGTGTACACATACCTTTGCATACATTGTTCATTACTCATATGAGGGTTTCTATTCTCTTTCCAACAAAACTCGCATTCCTTCCCTTCTAACCATTATGATATTTCCTTCTTAGTCGACCTCCAAAACATTCCCTCAATTACAAATTCTGAGTCCTGACAATGTAACCATTTGTTTGCGTGCACATGGTTATAAGACCCTAGGTTTAATTTATCTTGACCAACAAAACCCTTCAGACATCGACCCTTTCAGTATCACTAGCATGCAAGTGAAGTCTTACCTGAGGTATCTATTGGGGCTGTAGGAACCAAGTTTCTATAGTAGTGAGGGAATGGGAGGTGATCATCCTGTTTATTCTCACCTATCTGTTATGTGCATGTTATTTTGTATTTAAGTTACTTAGTGCAACCGACTATGTATCCCCATTATACTTCATATTTTAGAATAATCCAAGTACTATAACATCCATAACTTATTGCATAATAATTACATAGAAGATAATTCTAGTCTAACATGCATCAAAAAAGTATCCATGGTCAATCACATAAAAGACAAATAAACATAGTAGTTAATGTGGTTCACTCAACTTTGGTCTATGTTCACAATGGTTGGATTCTTTATTATTCTTTCTGTAATTGTCTTAGGCTTGCGCATTGCGCTTGCAAAGATATATCATTCTATCTTTTCCTCCATCTAGCCTAGCCACTCTACAGTGCAAGCCTCTCTCTCTCTCTCTCTCTCTTTGCAACATCTCCTCCACATTGAGACATCTATTCTTCTATTACGTAGAACTCTACATAAATCTCAACTCATTGGAACTAAAAGAGAGGAACCACTAAGGAGGAACCCCTATTCTCCCAACCCATTACATATTTACACATGAATTCTAGGGATTAAAACCCTACTTTGGTCATCCCAAAAACCTATTACAATTCATGAAAACTCAAGTTGACTCACTAATCAGGCTTTCTCTTCCTCATTTTTCGTCTGCATGTTTCTTTTTCCTTCTCGATATCTAGTCTTTCTAATTTTACGCGTCTTTTTTCTTTTAGTATGTCGAACTATTATCTTTGTTTTTCGCCTGCTTTCTTCTCTTGTTTTATTCTTCCGCTTTATTCTTATTACTACGCAATGTAGTCCTGAATGTGCCTCAACTTGGCGATCCCAAGCCTGTATGTGCCTCAACTACGCACTCCACTCCTTCCTTGTCTTCTTTCTTCTTCTGCTTCTACACACTTCTTCCCTTCTTAGGATTTTCATGAATATTTTATCCACATTGCCTGTCCAACACCACCCTAGACCCTCAAATGGCCAAAATAGCATCATTTAAGGCCTCAAAATGGCCCTAGAAGTTTAGAAATTGAAAGTTTGTAGATAAAAAACTGCCAATATGGAGAGTCGTGTTAAGTCGATAGAAGAGGTGGGTGGCCACTATTGTCCACCCGGATCATCATTTCATCCACCACCACCACCACTACTCTAAGTAGTAGGTCCTTCAAATTTTCTTTGACCACCACTACGAGAGGAGATCCACCTCTCATCCACCATAAAAAGAAAAAGGAATGGGTGGTAGGGCATCCTTCCACCTAAGTGGATCCATCGTTGCACCATCAACGTGTTTCCCGTGCCCAACATTACAAAACAAATTTATTTTTTTCTATAGACATTGGGTTGGATATTGAGAATTCAATGGTTTTAATACATGGTTGTTGTATATTGTAATGTATCCAACCCCCTCAGTAGCCTTATTAAGGAAAAGGGGCACTTTGTTTGTGTCCTTTCCTTCAAATTTAATCAATCTAGGCTCTAGTATTCCATTTTCTATGGAATAATCTTTCAAGAGACACATCTAACCAAGATTTAATATTTCTTCAAGCTTCATTGGATATATTTAAAAGTATTTACCTTTTTTCATTCAAAAGAAACAATCATATTCATCAACCACTTTGAAAAATCCATTGGCCACTTATAAAACATGCATAAACATCTAGGCCATCGAGTCTCTTTAAAAAATCCCATTAGTTTCTTTTGAACTATAACATTAGGACCTCCTCAAAAATGCGATTGATGCTCAAGTAGAGGCATTGGACTTATTCGAAATATATTTGTCCTTTTGAATGATCTCCCTAATGGTAAAGCCATCAAGCTATTTTCAATGATGGCCATCAACCACTTTTGAAAAATACACCCAACAAACCATTGAGCCTCATTGAAAGAAGATATTTCTAATTCCCTTGTAGATCACTGGGACAAATTGAAATATTATTGTTCGTTTTCCCCTAACAGACCATTGTTTCAATTCGAAAGATGATATTTCATACACCCTCGATAGACCATCGAGTCAATTCCAAAGAACATATTTTCATTTCCCTCAATATACCATTTGGCCAAATCAAAAGAACAACATTCAATAGTGCTCAATAGGTTATCGAGCTTCATTGAAAGAGAATATTTCGAAAGGCCACAACAAACCATTAGGCCTCTTTGAAAGAGCATATTTGAAAGGTCCCAATGAACTATTGGCATCTTCAAAAGAGCATATTTTGTAATGCCTTGATGAAATATGGGGCCTCCTTTAAACAATATCTTTCGATATACCTTAATGAACTATTAGGCCTCCTCAAAAGAACATCTTTGGAAAGGCCATGGAAAACTATAGATCCTCTTCAAAACGTCAACACCCATCCTTTGAACAAAATAAGTACTCAAAGGTCATTGGGAAAAAATTTAATATGGCCCATTAGCCATACTTTGAACAACAACTGTTGAATTTCCTTAATAGGCCATTGGGCCAAATTTTAGGAAATAAATATACAAATTCCCCAATAGGCCATTAAGATATTTCAAAAGGACAACTTTCTCAATACCCTGATAGACCATCGAGAAATTTTGAACAAACAACTTTCAAAATGTATCGATAGGCTATTAGATCATTTCAAAAAGATGATATTTCAAAGGCCTGAATAGGCCATCAGGCCCCATCAAAATATGCCATCCCACTTTGAAATAATAAGGAAAATGCCATTGGTTTCATTCGAAGGTAATTCTTTGAATGCCAACAAAAATGGGCTTTCAACTCGACAAAAAAACACTCCAAATAAAACAGAGGCCAATCGACCACTTCAAAGTTACTACTTTGAATGTGAAGAAGGGTCTAGACACCATGTTAGTCCTACAAATTTTGAACAACATTTGAACTTGGATAGTTTGAAGTCTCATTATAATGGAATTTATCCATATTGGCATTGGTATACATCCATGACAATACACACAAAGGAATTTGAGCTAGATATGGCCAAATATCTAATGCATAACATAAAATCAAATGCATAATGTAAATTTCAACCAAATAAACTTTAAGGCATATAGAATTACATAGGTATGCAACCTATTAATACAACCAACATGCATACAAAAAATTTGAATGCATATTGTAATTTAAGCCAAATTAAATCTAATGCATTTTAAATCCACCAAGCAAACAATTAAACCATGAAACAAATAAAACATCCATAAATTCCATTAACCAACTCATTCATAAGTGTACCACAACTTAACAACATAATTCTAAATAAGAATTCAATACAGAGATGGAACAATTATCTCTTGAATAAGATAGTCCAAGGAAACTTGTTGTTGGCGAACAATTTTCCACCCAATTGTAGGAAATCCTTTATGGATTCCCCCCCTAAGCTAAGATATGAGGCCACCAAGGGAAATGAAACTAGACTAGGACACTAGGTCACTCCCTCAACTTAATTTCTCTCAGGATCAACCAAACAATTTACCCTAGAACTCTTAAGGAAACACTCCAACCAACCTAGCCATGGCACTCCATACACTACCATACACAACACAAGGAAGGTATTCCTTTCTTTGCTAAAAAATCCCTTAGGAATCCTCTTCCCTCTTTTACTCTTCAATGATTGAAAAATGAGTTGAACTTGCTACTGACCTTTCGGAGCAACTCAATAGGGTCATCTCTTGGCTCTTGCACACACAATCAGAAACAATTTATAAGGATAATGGGTATTTGTTTTATAAAACCTAGTGATGAGCCTCATTATTTTCCATTCTAAAGGCTCGTATTTGGCACATTTTTCCATCATAAAATGACTTAATGTTTTATTTTAACCATATTTAATAGTTAGTCATGGGTATTTTGTATGTTTCTTAATGAGTGAATTATTGAGGTGGATTTTTGCGTATAATATACCTTTTTGCACCAACGTTTTATTCAAAAGACATGTATTCCACCAACTAGGTTGAACTGTAGGAGTCAAGGGCACCAACCTCCTAGAAATAGGGGATTTTTTATCCTTGAATGAGCTACCAACCAAATATCAAGGGAAATTGTATATACCTACCCCCAAGAGCGCTCCTTGTGCATTTATCACCACTTGTGATCAACAACAGTTTGAATATACAGATGCAAATGGATGAGATCCCTCATTTACTCATTTATCTCCTTGATTTAGGAAGGGAGGTTGAATTCTCTATCTATATATAGGCCTCTAGTCTAGGAGAGACATATATCTAATTTTGGAGAAGTATTGTTTGGTGTTGGCCCTTTGTTAGGGAATAAATCGAAGATTCAGGAAGAAATATGAAGTACAAACTGCGCGAAAGGCACAATGACTGAGAATGGGTCGAAGTGGTCAAAGAAGTAGAAAAGAAGGAGAGAAGTAAGGGAAAACGAGTCGTTGAACAAGAAGATCGAGGAAGGTAGATTAGCAAGGAAGATGGTTCGTGGACAACTCAGCAAGTGGAAAAATCCACCAATGGATGCTTTGGAGCACCGCGCGGGAAAGAAGGAAAAATCCCTGAAAACGTTGGTCAAGTTGACCTAGGGTTTTAGACACCTAGGATTTTGGGATCTAGGGTTTTGACACCTAGACATTTTTCATGTAATGTATAAATAAAGGTCTAGAGGACCTGGGATGAGTTCGTTCTGAGTTCGTCATTGTGGATTAAGGGAGTAATTATTATTGATCACATGAGAGAAGCATTGTGTTGTGATAATATTGTTGTATTGTAAGATCTTCAGCTGGGTGCGGAGATCAACCTTGTAGTTGGGTGCGCAAGGAGGGGAGAGAATAAGAAAAAGAGAGAGATATATGCAAGCTAAGTGCATAGATAGAACTGTATGTTTTCATATAATATATCAAGAAACACAGTTATGTGGATGTAGCGCTAGGGAGAGGGTGAACCACGTATATCTTGTTGTTATGTTTCATTGATGTTGTGTTCTTTGCCTTATGTTATTTTGTTATTGCATTATTGTGCTAGATCTGAGATATAGTTGTGCGAAGTACACTTAAGTTGGTAAAGAATAAATATCTCTCTTTGTTTTATTTCCCTGGAACCACTTTGCATTTCCTCTGGTTGTAGACACCTGTGTCCTGCAACCCCCTATTACTACTTCAGGTGAGATTGTATCTGCTCCACATGTGTTTTCGAAAAGGCCAGTAGTTAGGGATTGTTGGTGTGTTGTTAGAGTTGAACCCTAGGTCTTCCCCTGTGCCAACATGTGTCAATGTTTTGAAGACTTGTACTGAGAACTCAGAGCTTTCCTACTCCTAATGTATTACTTATATTTATGAAATAGATATGGTTTTGCTTTCAATCTATTAAGGTTTCTTTTAGGGTCCTTGTGCTTCTTAGGTAGGGCACATCCAATAGGGATGAAGGACCCTGCTACTATTTATGTAGTTTTCATGCATATTATTTAGTGCCTAGATAGTATTGCATTATCTCTTAAAGTTTGATATTGTTTTGAATGATCACTTTCAGTTTTGTTAATATTATGACTAACTGGCTAGTTGCAGCAACATCCTGTAGAAATGTTCAATAACCTTTTGGAGCACTCTTTGGTGCCTCCCAAGGATAAGAACCTTAGATTCATTTCATTTATTTATAGTCTATCTTTGTTCATACTTTAAAGGATTTGCACTACCTTTTTAGACTCCATTTTGCTTCCTGTAGAAACTGTACAATTTCTATAGAACTGCAGAGCTCCTGTAGGTTTGTTTTAGCTTCTGATTTTGACTTAGCTTAATCTTATTTTCCTGAAAGATTAAATAAACAATAAAAGGACATTTATATTGATATTGATCAAAGGGTTAGCTTGTTTTATTCATGCATTAGTGTAACTTTACTTCCATTATGGTTTTTTTTCATAGTTTAGAAATTTACTTCTATTACAGTTTTATGTCATAGTTTAGATTGTATTCATCTTTTTTCTTCAGTTTTACTTTCTTGATTCAATACTCTTTAATTCAATTAGAATAATTTATTTTCATGCAATCTATATTAGATATACTTTCAAAATGGTTTGTTTCCTTCAAGCAATTAATTCAGAGTTATTTTCTGTCACTAGATTTTCCTACACATTTTCAACATTTGCTTAGTCTCAAACCTTTGCTACCAACAATTGCATACTTCACATACAATACATAGCATCTATTAAGTTTGTTTGAACGTCGTGTTCACAGGTATAGGAAACCAAGGGTACAGTAAATCATTGCTACTATTCCTAGGACCATCACCGTTTGGTATCGTTGTTGGGGAGGCGTTGAATTCTGCATGTTATTTTCTTTTTGTTTTCTTTTGTGTGACTTGGAGAAGTAAAAAGGATACCGCATTCACAAGGCCAAATTCACTATGGAAATTTTGTATTTTAACATCCCAAGTGCTTTCACTTCGTGTGAGCATTGATAACTCATTGTCACAATCTCTTTAAACATTAAATATCAGAGAAAAAAAATAAAAATAAAAATAAAAAATAGTTTTTCACTTTCTTTTGATTTCATGAATGACTAGACCTAGATATAGGAAAGGAAAATTTTTACCAAAAACCCCCACCACAAAAACAAGTCCAAGCAATCTAAATATGGTCCTAAAACACTAGAAAGTTTCTTGGAAAGGGAAGATAGATATTTTGAAAATATTTCAGAAGAGAGTCAGTCCTCATCTCGTGTCATGGCTGGTGAAGAAGAAATATTTGAGTTCCCTATTTGGGAATTCGATGGAGAAGCCAAGATGAAAAACATTGATCCTTCTGCTTTACCTCATTTTCATGGGCTTGTCTCTGAATATCCTGACACTTTATTGTTTGAGTTTGCAGTTATATGCAAGACATATGATTATACCACTCATGAACAAAAGCTCAAACTTTTTCTTTCTACTTTTTAGGATTGCTCTCTAAGATGGTTTATGATCTTGGATGGAAATAGTATCACAACTTGGGATCAAATGAAAATTTCGTTAGTGAAAGATACATAGACTATTATATAGAAAGAGATACAAGGGATGATATTTTCAAAATGACACAAGGACCTGATGAATCTCTAGAAGACTTTGAAGAGATATTTCAACTAAGCTATAAGAGAGCTCAAAATTTCACTCTAGACGAAGACTCACTCAATCATGTCTTACTCAGAGGAGTCAGAGAAGATATGACAGAAACAATGAATCTCCTATCCAACCAATATATATATCAGTTAGATTATGATGATATCAAAAAAATATTTAAGAACCACTCAAGGTCCTCCAGAAAGAAAGGTAGAAGCAGTAGAAGTGTGGTATCTCAATCTTATAACGCTACAACTCATATAAAAAATTAATTAGGTGGATCAATAGAGGACATGAAGATTGATATTTTACACTCTTTAGGCATGCAAATGGATACCTTACAAATAAAAATAAACAGGAGGAAGAAGAGAAGGCATTGGATATCTATTGTCCCAAATGCACTAAAAACATCCTATAAATGAGTTCCCTTTAGACCTTATAGATGTTTGTTGTATTTTCAAAGAAAATCATTCAACTAACAAATGTCTTTTTCCAGGATTGAAAGATACATTTCGAGGAGAATAGGAGAATGTGGAACCACTATACTTCATCAATCAAAGAAGGCCTACAGCACCAAGACCATTTCAAATAGGTTTGAACTTAAATCCTGCTCAAAATTTTAGTGCATATAGTTCTCAAGTGTATCCTCAACCATGGTATAACCCAACACCTTGGAAAAATCTAAACCATTGGCAATACCAAGGACCTCCAATTCCTCCTCCATCCCAATATTTTCCTAGCATGCCAAAAAATTAGTGGAATCAACCATCACAAGGATGGAGGACATAAAATTCCCAACAGCCTGCATTACCGCCTCCTCCTCCTCCTAAAAAAAACACTACTCAAAACAATATTCCTCCTAAGGAACCTCAAATACCTACTCAAATTTCAAATCTGAACAATAGGAAATTCCAACATGTATACAACAATGATTCAACTTATCAGACTTGTTCTATGGAATTATAAGAGATAAATCTTAGATCAGGAAAAAAAATTCAAAAACAACTGAATCTCATAGAAAATGAAGAATCTGAGAAAGCAAATATTACCTTACCTCAAACACAAACACTTCCTTACCCTGAGATATTACAAGAACATAAAACTTATACATTCAAGGAAAAATGACTTTTAGGAGAGATTAAGAATTTGGGCATAAAGATACCTCTCTTACAAGCTCTTAAAGATATTCCCATTTTCAACAAGTATATCAAGGGAAAATGCATTATAAGACCAGGAATAAAAAGTAAATATTCTCCTACCATAAATGTCATAGGGAAATTAGCTTACCTTATGCATGGGAAGTTGATTGTACCTTAATACTTGGATCCATGGAGTCCCTTAGTAAATCTGCATATTAATAACACCTTAGTAAAGAATATTTGTATTGATCTAGAATCTGCAATCAATGTTGTGACTAAGGTTACTATGCTAAGACTCAAACTTCAGATATTTTTTAGAGATACACCAACTCTGCAGCTAACAGACAGATCTATAGTCAAACCTGAAGGAATGTTGGAACATATCATAATCTCCATTGATTCTTGGGAGTACCCTACTGACTTCCTATTCCTTCAACCCAAGTCTCAATCCAATGGATACCCTACAACTAGAAAACATATCTACAGTCAAACCTAAAGGAATGTTGGAACATATCATAATTTCCACTGATTCTTGGGAGTAGCCTATTGACTTCCTAGTCCTTCAACCCAAGTCTCAATCCAATGGATATCCTCTCATTTTGGGAAGGCATTGGCTGACCAAAACAAATGCATGCATTGGTTGTAGAGCAGGCAATATGACCATCATCGATGGGATTTCCCAAAAAAAAATAGTTTTTTACCCTCCTACCCATCAGATACAGCTAATACACGACGGGGCTCTCCTGATTTTTCCATTGTTTACACCTATACCTACACTGCACATTTTGATCACAAAAACCAACAATAAATACTTCATTCCAACCAAAGATAAAAATAAATTTTCCTATGTGGGTGGAAGAGGAAAATTACTTGACATAAACAACTTCCTACCCCATATATACAATTCACACTTCCTTGGGTGATAGTACAATTGATGAGGACACTTTCCTTGAAATATTTCTACAAAATCAATATCTAGAAGATGCGAAAATAGAAGGGATAAATGATGATAACATATCTGAACTTTATGTAGAAAATGACAATGAATTATGGACATATTTGTTTACTACTGAGACAGAAGATCCAACTATAAAAACCATAGATATCATCCCTGTAATGAAATACATATTTAAACAAGAACTCCAAAAGTTGCTTGATGTCAGTTTCATATATCCTATTTCAAATAGTGAATGAGTCTCTCCTCTATTTATTGTCCCAAAGAATAAGTGGAGGATATGTGTGGATTATCGGGAGTTGAACAAGGCTACCAAAAAGGACCATTTCCCCCTACCTTTTATTGACAAATTATTGGATGTCTTAGCTGGGAAGCAATACTTTTCCTTTCTGGATGGTTTTAGTGGATACAACCAAATTCAAATCAGTCTTGAGGATCGGGACAAGACCACCTTCACTTGTCCCTAGGGTACATTTGCATACAAAGTCTTACCTTTTGGTCTATGTAATGCCCTAACCACTTTTCAAATAGAAATTCTCAGCATCTTTTCATAAATCATCCATGATAAAGTTGATATCTATATGGATGACTTTACCCCTTATGAAAATTCATTTGATGAGGCCTTGGACAATCTAGATAAGGTTCTTCAAAGATGTAGAGAAATGAATCTATCCCTTAGCAATGAAAAATGCAATATGATGATGAATGAAGGGATTGTTTTAGTACATCATATGTCCTCCAGAGGGATTGAATTAGAAAAAGATAAGACCAAAATCATCACTTTACTTCCTACCCCTTTGAAACCAAAACATATAAGAATATTTATCAGACATGCAAGATACTATAGAAGGTTCATCAAGGATTTCAGTAAGATAACATCTCCTCTCTTTACCTTACGATCCAAAGATGTAGATTATTTTTGGACCCTAAACTGCCAACTAGATTTTGAGGAAATAAAATAAAAACCCTTAATCACTCCTATATTACAAGGTCCCAATTGGGATATTCCATTTCACATTCACATTAATGCATCGGACAAGGTTGTAGGAGCATTCTCAGGACAGAATGAGGAAAATAAACCCTATGCAATTTATTCATAACTAAAAATATGGCTAGTGTTGAGATCAATTATATTGTTACAAAGAAGGAAATTTTAGCGGTTATTCATGCTCTAAATAAATTCATACATTATGTTACAAGGTATACAGTTTTTGTACATACAGATAATGCTTCCATTAGATACTTAATGAATACACATGACATTAATGGTAGGATGATTAGATGGTTTCTATTATTACAACAATTTGATCTAACAATACTTGATAAGACTGGAAAGAAAAATGTGTTGATGTTTATATGATTCTCAGATCATATAGTTATTTTCTTATGATTAATAACAAGATTCACTTTCATACATTAGTTATCATAGAATAACTATACACTTAAAATCTCAACTATAAAAATGCAACGAAAATAAAAACATCTAGAAATATTAACCATGCACAGTAGATACAAGAACACAACACAAGAACACAAGAGTTTATCCTGGGAAACCCAACCTTGGTAGAAAACACAAAAACCTTTCTATAGAAGAATTCGGTCCAAGATATTACTAATACATCATCATCAATAACCAAAATACCATACAAAGAAGATTGTCCCCAAGCCTAGCATCACCAAGACCTAGCTCCTCAATAATATGACCAAGAATAACCAAGCAAGAGCTTCTCCAAGTGTGGCGCACTCTCCAAGACAATGAGAACCAATATATAGCGAAATAACACAACTTCCTTGCGCGCACTGCAAAAAGGAGAATTGCTCACCTGTCCAAATGAAATGATTCAGTCCTATATTTATACTAATCTGGGCGCCATTCTGGGGTCAACTTCTTATTTATGGGTATTCAATTACTTTATTATTTTCCTATGAGGTTGACTTCTATTCCTGGGTCTTCAACTTCTTCCTGGGGGTTTTGTAATGGTGTAGATAGGTCTTCTTGTACTTTCTTGTGGAGAATGACTGCCCAAAGTTGCAAATATCCAACACTCCCTCTCAATGAGGGAGGCATTCTCCATACTTGGATTTCTTTTGTCATAGAAAGGTTGTCTTCATGAGCCATGTTGAATCTCTGCACATGCATTCCATCCCAGAATATGCATGTGATAGCATCTCGATTCCATCCACTCTTTTTCAGGAGAAGGACTATACCTAGTCCATTCACCACTAGAAAATCCATGTGAGTGAATGAATCATTACCCTTGGTCATATCAGCACTAGCATAGCCCTGTGCGTGACCAATTGTTGTGGTTGCAACAAACCCTCTTTTTACTTTTTCTTTTACAAGCGAAAGGAAAAGGTTCCCCTACTAAAATTTTGATCATATTGCCTAATCCTCTACTATTGGATTCTATGTTGTTTCTTTGCCTATCTTGAGGGAGTTTGTTGGATCAATCTTAGTTGATGATTATATTTGATAGTGTTCAATTTTATCTTTTGATCATAGATGATTACCTTCAAAAAACCTCTCCTCCTTATTTTCTTCACTCTTAGTACTTGTTCATAAACTTTCTTAATGA
>ML818192.1:91223-103204 GCA_009831015.1 Picea engelmannii
TCAAAAGAACAACATTCAATAGTGCTCAATAGGTTATCGAGCTTCATTGAAAGAGAATATTTCGAAAGGCCACAACAAACCATTAGGCCTCTTTGAAAGAGCATATTTGAAAGGTCCCAATGAACTATTGGCATCTTCAAAAGAGCATATTTTGTAATGCCTTGATGAAATATGGGGCCTCCTTTAAACAATATCTTTCGATATACCTTAATGAACTATTAGGCCTCCTCAAAAGAACATCTTTGGAAAGGCCATGGAAAACTATAGATCCTCTTCAAAACGTCAACACCCATCCTTTGAACAAAATAAGTACTCAAAGGTCATTGGGAAAAAATTTAATATGGCCCATTAGCCATACTTTGAACAACAACTGTTGAATTTCCTTAATAGGCCATTGGGCCAAATTTTAGGAAATAAATATACAAATTCCCCAATAGGCCATTAAGATATTTCAAAAGGACAACTTTCTCAATACCCTGATAGACCATCGAGAAATTTTGAACAAACAACTTTCAAAATGTATCGATAGGCTATTAGATCATTTCAAAAAGATGATATTTCAAAGGCCTGAATAGGCCATCAGGCCCCATCAAAATATGCCATCCCACTTTGAAATAATAAGGAAAATGCCATTGGTTTCATTCGAAGGTAATTCTTTGAATGCCAACAAAAATGGGCTTTCAACTCGACAAAAAAACACTCCAAATAAAACAGAGGCCAATCGACCACTTCAAAGTTACTACTTTGAATGTGAAGAAGGGTCTAGACACCATGTTAGTCCTACAAATTTTGAACAACATTTGAACTTGGATAGTTTGAAGTCTCATTATAATGGAATTTATCCATATTGGCATTGGTATACATCCATGACAATACACACAAAGGAATTTGAGCTAGATATGGCCAAATATCTAATGCATAACATAAAATCAAATGCATAATGTAAATTTCAACCAAATAAACTTTAAGGCATATAGAATTACATAGGTATGCAACCTATTAATACAACCAACATGCATACAAAAAATTTGAATGCATATTGTAATTTAAGCCAAATTAAATCTAATGCATTTTAAATCCACCAAGCAAACAATTAAACCATGAAACAAATAAAACATCCATAAATTCCATTAACCAACTCATTCATAAGTGTACCACAACTTAACAACATAATTCTAAATAAGAATTCAATACAGAGATGGAACAATTATCTCTTGAATAAGATAGTCCAAGGAAACTTGTTGTTGGCGAACAATTTTCCACCCAATTGTAGGAAATCCTTTATGGATTCCCCCCCTAAGCTAAGATATGAGGCCACCAAGGGAAATGAAACTAGACTAGGACACTAGGTCACTCCCTCAACTTAATTTCTCTCAGGATCAACCAAACAATTTACCCTAGAACTCTTAAGGAAACACTCCAACCAACCTAGCCATGGCACTCCATACACTACCATACACAACACAAGGAAGGTATTCCTTTCTTTGCTAAAAAATCCCTTAGGAATCCTCTTCCCTCTTTTACTCTTCAATGATTGAAAAATGAGTTGAACTTGCTACTGACCTTTCGGAGCAACTCAATAGGGTCATCTCTTGGCTCTTGCACACACAATCAGAAACAATTTATAAGGATAATGGGTATTTGTTTTATAAAACCTAGTGATGAGCCTCATTATTTTCCATTCTAAAGGCTCGTATTTGGCACATTTTTCCATCATAAAATGACTTAATGTTTTATTTTAACCATATTTAATAGTTAGTCATGGGTATTTTGTATGTTTCTTAATGAGTGAATTATTGAGGTGGATTTTTGCGTATAATATACCTTTTTGCACCAACGTTTTATTCAAAAGACATGTATTCCACCAACTAGGTTGAACTGTAGGAGTCAAGGGCACCAACCTCCTAGAAATAGGGGATTTTTTATCCTTGAATGAGCTACCAACCAAATATCAAGGGAAATTGTATATACCTACCCCCAAGAGCGCTCCTTGTGCATTTATCACCACTTGTGATCAACAACAGTTTGAATATACAGATGCAAATGGATGAGATCCCTCATTTACTCATTTATCTCCTTGATTTAGGAAGGGAGGTTGAATTCTCTATCTATATATAGGCCTCTAGTCTAGGAGAGACATATATCTAATTTTGGAGAAGTATTGTTTGGTGTTGGCCCTTTGTTAGGGAATAAATCGAAGATTCAGGAAGAAATATGAAGTACAAACTGCGCGAAAGGCACAATGACTGAGAATGGGTCGAAGTGGTCAAAGAAGTAGAAAAGAAGGAGAGAAGTAAGGGAAAACGAGTCGTTGAACAAGAAGATCGAGGAAGGTAGATTAGCAAGGAAGATGGTTCGTGGACAACTCAGCAAGTGGAAAAATCCACCAATGGATGCTTTGGAGCACCGCGCGGGAAAGAAGGAAAAATCCCTGAAAACGTTGGTCAAGTTGACCTAGGGTTTTAGACACCTAGGATTTTGGGATCTAGGGTTTTGACACCTAGACATTTTTCATGTAATGTATAAATAAAGGTCTAGAGGACCTGGGATGAGTTCGTTCTGAGTTCGTCATTGTGGATTAAGGGAGTAATTATTATTGATCACATGAGAGAAGCATTGTGTTGTGATAATATTGTTGTATTGTAAGATCTTCAGCTGGGTGCGGAGATCAACCTTGTAGTTGGGTGCGCAAGGAGGGGAGAGAATAAGAAAAAGAGAGAGATATATGCAAGCTAAGTGCATAGATAGAACTGTATGTTTTCATATAATATATCAAGAAACACAGTTATGTGGATGTAGCGCTAGGGAGAGGGTGAACCACGTATATCTTGTTGTTATGTTTCATTGATGTTGTGTTCTTTGCCTTATGTTATTTTGTTATTGCATTATTGTGCTAGATCTGAGATATAGTTGTGCGAAGTACACTTAAGTTGGTAAAGAATAAATATCTCTCTTTGTTTTATTTCCCTGGAACCACTTTGCATTTCCTCTGGTTGTAGACACCTGTGTCCTGCAACCCCCTATTACTACTTCAGGTGAGATTGTATCTGCTCCACATGTGTTTTCGAAAAGGCCAGTAGTTAGGGATTGTTGGTGTGTTGTTAGAGTTGAACCCTAGGTCTTCCCCTGTGCCAACATGTGTCAATGTTTTGAAGACTTGTACTGAGAACTCAGAGCTTTCCTACTCCTAATGTATTACTTATATTTATGAAATAGATATGGTTTTGCTTTCAATCTATTAAGGTTTCTTTTAGGGTCCTTGTGCTTCTTAGGTAGGGCACATCCAATAGGGATGAAGGACCCTGCTACTATTTATGTAGTTTTCATGCATATTATTTAGTGCCTAGATAGTATTGCATTATCTCTTAAAGTTTGATATTGTTTTGAATGATCACTTTCAGTTTTGTTAATATTATGACTAACTGGCTAGTTGCAGCAACATCCTGTAGAAATGTTCAATAACCTTTTGGAGCACTCTTTGGTGCCTCCCAAGGATAAGAACCTTAGATTCATTTCATTTATTTATAGTCTATCTTTGTTCATACTTTAAAGGATTTGCACTACCTTTTTAGACTCCATTTTGCTTCCTGTAGAAACTGTACAATTTCTATAGAACTGCAGAGCTCCTGTAGGTTTGTTTTAGCTTCTGATTTTGACTTAGCTTAATCTTATTTTCCTGAAAGATTAAATAAACAATAAAAGGACATTTATATTGATATTGATCAAAGGGTTAGCTTGTTTTATTCATGCATTAGTGTAACTTTACTTCCATTATGGTTTTTTTTCATAGTTTAGAAATTTACTTCTATTACAGTTTTATGTCATAGTTTAGATTGTATTCATCTTTTTTCTTCAGTTTTACTTTCTTGATTCAATACTCTTTAATTCAATTAGAATAATTTATTTTCATGCAATCTATATTAGATATACTTTCAAAATGGTTTGTTTCCTTCAAGCAATTAATTCAGAGTTATTTTCTGTCACTAGATTTTCCTACACATTTTCAACATTTGCTTAGTCTCAAACCTTTGCTACCAACAATTGCATACTTCACATACAATACATAGCATCTATTAAGTTTGTTTGAACGTCGTGTTCACAGGTATAGGAAACCAAGGGTACAGTAAATCATTGCTACTATTCCTAGGACCATCACCGTTTGGTATCGTTGTTGGGGAGGCGTTGAATTCTGCATGTTATTTTCTTTTTGTTTTCTTTTGTGTGACTTGGAGAAGTAAAAAGGATACCGCATTCACAAGGCCAAATTCACTATGGAAATTTTGTATTTTAACATCCCAAGTGCTTTCACTTCGTGTGAGCATTGATAACTCATTGTCACAATCTCTTTAAACATTAAATATCAGAGAAAAAAAATAAAAATAAAAATAAAAAATAGTTTTTCACTTTCTTTTGATTTCATGAATGACTAGACCTAGATATAGGAAAGGAAAATTTTTACCAAAAACCCCCACCACAAAAACAAGTCCAAGCAATCTAAATATGGTCCTAAAACACTAGAAAGTTTCTTGGAAAGGGAAGATAGATATTTTGAAAATATTTCAGAAGAGAGTCAGTCCTCATCTCGTGTCATGGCTGGTGAAGAAGAAATATTTGAGTTCCCTATTTGGGAATTCGATGGAGAAGCCAAGATGAAAAACATTGATCCTTCTGCTTTACCTCATTTTCATGGGCTTGTCTCTGAATATCCTGACACTTTATTGTTTGAGTTTGCAGTTATATGCAAGACATATGATTATACCACTCATGAACAAAAGCTCAAACTTTTTCTTTCTACTTTTTAGGATTGCTCTCTAAGATGGTTTATGATCTTGGATGGAAATAGTATCACAACTTGGGATCAAATGAAAATTTCGTTAGTGAAAGATACATAGACTATTATATAGAAAGAGATACAAGGGATGATATTTTCAAAATGACACAAGGACCTGATGAATCTCTAGAAGACTTTGAAGAGATATTTCAACTAAGCTATAAGAGAGCTCAAAATTTCACTCTAGACGAAGACTCACTCAATCATGTCTTACTCAGAGGAGTCAGAGAAGATATGACAGAAACAATGAATCTCCTATCCAACCAATATATATATCAGTTAGATTATGATGATATCAAAAAAATATTTAAGAACCACTCAAGGTCCTCCAGAAAGAAAGGTAGAAGCAGTAGAAGTGTGGTATCTCAATCTTATAACGCTACAACTCATATAAAAAATTAATTAGGTGGATCAATAGAGGACATGAAGATTGATATTTTACACTCTTTAGGCATGCAAATGGATACCTTACAAATAAAAATAAACAGGAGGAAGAAGAGAAGGCATTGGATATCTATTGTCCCAAATGCACTAAAAACATCCTATAAATGAGTTCCCTTTAGACCTTATAGATGTTTGTTGTATTTTCAAAGAAAATCATTCAACTAACAAATGTCTTTTTCCAGGATTGAAAGATACATTTCGAGGAGAATAGGAGAATGTGGAACCACTATACTTCATCAATCAAAGAAGGCCTACAGCACCAAGACCATTTCAAATAGGTTTGAACTTAAATCCTGCTCAAAATTTTAGTGCATATAGTTCTCAAGTGTATCCTCAACCATGGTATAACCCAACACCTTGGAAAAATCTAAACCATTGGCAATACCAAGGACCTCCAATTCCTCCTCCATCCCAATATTTTCCTAGCATGCCAAAAAATTAGTGGAATCAACCATCACAAGGATGGAGGACATAAAATTCCCAACAGCCTGCATTACCGCCTCCTCCTCCTCCTAAAAAAAACACTACTCAAAACAATATTCCTCCTAAGGAACCTCAAATACCTACTCAAATTTCAAATCTGAACAATAGGAAATTCCAACATGTATACAACAATGATTCAACTTATCAGACTTGTTCTATGGAATTATAAGAGATAAATCTTAGATCAGGAAAAAAAATTCAAAAACAACTGAATCTCATAGAAAATGAAGAATCTGAGAAAGCAAATATTACCTTACCTCAAACACAAACACTTCCTTACCCTGAGATATTACAAGAACATAAAACTTATACATTCAAGGAAAAATGACTTTTAGGAGAGATTAAGAATTTGGGCATAAAGATACCTCTCTTACAAGCTCTTAAAGATATTCCCATTTTCAACAAGTATATCAAGGGAAAATGCATTATAAGACCAGGAATAAAAAGTAAATATTCTCCTACCATAAATGTCATAGGGAAATTAGCTTACCTTATGCATGGGAAGTTGATTGTACCTTAATACTTGGATCCATGGAGTCCCTTAGTAAATCTGCATATTAATAACACCTTAGTAAAGAATATTTGTATTGATCTAGAATCTGCAATCAATGTTGTGACTAAGGTTACTATGCTAAGACTCAAACTTCAGATATTTTTTAGAGATACACCAACTCTGCAGCTAACAGACAGATCTATAGTCAAACCTGAAGGAATGTTGGAACATATCATAATCTCCATTGATTCTTGGGAGTACCCTACTGACTTCCTATTCCTTCAACCCAAGTCTCAATCCAATGGATACCCTACAACTAGAAAACATATCTACAGTCAAACCTAAAGGAATGTTGGAACATATCATAATTTCCACTGATTCTTGGGAGTAGCCTATTGACTTCCTAGTCCTTCAACCCAAGTCTCAATCCAATGGATATCCTCTCATTTTGGGAAGGCATTGGCTGACCAAAACAAATGCATGCATTGGTTGTAGAGCAGGCAATATGACCATCATCGATGGGATTTCCCAAAAAAAAATAGTTTTTTACCCTCCTACCCATCAGATACAGCTAATACACGACGGGGCTCTCCTGATTTTTCCATTGTTTACACCTATACCTACACTGCACATTTTGATCACAAAAACCAACAATAAATACTTCATTCCAACCAAAGATAAAAATAAATTTTCCTATGTGGGTGGAAGAGGAAAATTACTTGACATAAACAACTTCCTACCCCATATATACAATTCACACTTCCTTGGGTGATAGTACAATTGATGAGGACACTTTCCTTGAAATATTTCTACAAAATCAATATCTAGAAGATGCGAAAATAGAAGGGATAAATGATGATAACATATCTGAACTTTATGTAGAAAATGACAATGAATTATGGACATATTTGTTTACTACTGAGACAGAAGATCCAACTATAAAAACCATAGATATCATCCCTGTAATGAAATACATATTTAAACAAGAACTCCAAAAGTTGCTTGATGTCAGTTTCATATATCCTATTTCAAATAGTGAATGAGTCTCTCCTCTATTTATTGTCCCAAAGAATAAGTGGAGGATATGTGTGGATTATCGGGAGTTGAACAAGGCTACCAAAAAGGACCATTTCCCCCTACCTTTTATTGACAAATTATTGGATGTCTTAGCTGGGAAGCAATACTTTTCCTTTCTGGATGGTTTTAGTGGATACAACCAAATTCAAATCAGTCTTGAGGATCGGGACAAGACCACCTTCACTTGTCCCTAGGGTACATTTGCATACAAAGTCTTACCTTTTGGTCTATGTAATGCCCTAACCACTTTTCAAATAGAAATTCTCAGCATCTTTTCATAAATCATCCATGATAAAGTTGATATCTATATGGATGACTTTACCCCTTATGAAAATTCATTTGATGAGGCCTTGGACAATCTAGATAAGGTTCTTCAAAGATGTAGAGAAATGAATCTATCCCTTAGCAATGAAAAATGCAATATGATGATGAATGAAGGGATTGTTTTAGTACATCATATGTCCTCCAGAGGGATTGAATTAGAAAAAGATAAGACCAAAATCATCACTTTACTTCCTACCCCTTTGAAACCAAAACATATAAGAATATTTATCAGACATGCAAGATACTATAGAAGGTTCATCAAGGATTTCAGTAAGATAACATCTCCTCTCTTTACCTTACGATCCAAAGATGTAGATTATTTTTGGACCCTAAACTGCCAACTAGATTTTGAGGAAATAAAATAAAAACCCTTAATCACTCCTATATTACAAGGTCCCAATTGGGATATTCCATTTCACATTCACATTAATGCATCGGACAAGGTTGTAGGAGCATTCTCAGGACAGAATGAGGAAAATAAACCCTATGCAATTTATTCATAACTAAAAATATGGCTAGTGTTGAGATCAATTATATTGTTACAAAGAAGGAAATTTTAGCGGTTATTCATGCTCTAAATAAATTCATACATTATGTTACAAGGTATACAGTTTTTGTACATACAGATAATGCTTCCATTAGATACTTAATGAATACACATGACATTAATGGTAGGATGATTAGATGGTTTCTATTATTACAACAATTTGATCTAACAATACTTGATAAGACTGGAAAGAAAAATGTGTTGATGTTTATATGATTCTCAGATCATATAGTTATTTTCTTATGATTAATAACAAGATTCACTTTCATACATTAGTTATCATAGAATAACTATACACTTAAAATCTCAACTATAAAAATGCAACGAAAATAAAAACATCTAGAAATATTAACCATGCACAGTAGATACAAGAACACAACACAAGAACACAAGAGTTTATCCTGGGAAACCCAACCTTGGTAGAAAACACAAAAACCTTTCTATAGAAGAATTCGGTCCAAGATATTACTAATACATCATCATCAATAACCAAAATACCATACAAAGAAGATTGTCCCCAAGCCTAGCATCACCAAGACCTAGCTCCTCAATAATATGACCAAGAATAACCAAGCAAGAGCTTCTCCAAGTGTGGCGCACTCTCCAAGACAATGAGAACCAATATATAGCGAAATAACACAACTTCCTTGCGCGCACTGCAAAAAGGAGAATTGCTCACCTGTCCAAATGAAATGATTCAGTCCTATATTTATACTAATCTGGGCGCCATTCTGGGGTCAACTTCTTATTTATGGGTATTCAATTACTTTATTATTTTCCTATGAGGTTGACTTCTATTCCTGGGTCTTCAACTTCTTCCTGGGGGTTTTGTAATGGTGTAGATAGGTCTTCTTGTACTTTCTTGTGGAGAATGACTGCCCAAAGTTGCAAATATCCAACACTCCCTCTCAATGAGGGAGGCATTCTCCATACTTGGATTTCTTTTGTCATAGAAAGGTTGTCTTCATGAGCCATGTTGAATCTCTGCACATGCATTCCATCCCAGAATATGCATGTGATAGCATCTCGATTCCATCCACTCTTTTTCAGGAGAAGGACTATACCTAGTCCATTCACCACTAGAAAATCCATGTGAGTGAATGAATCATTACCCTTGGTCATATCAGCACTAGCATAGCCCTGTGCGTGACCAATTGTTGTGGTTGCAACAAACCCTCTTTTTACTTTTTCTTTTACAAGCGAAAGGAAAAGGTTCCCCTACTAAAATTTTGATCATATTGCCTAATCCTCTACTATTGGATTCTATGTTGTTTCTTTGCCTATCTTGAGGGAGTTTGTTGGATCAATCTTAGTTGATGATTATATTTGATAGTGTTCAATTTTATCTTTTGATCATAGATGATTACCTTCAAAAAACCTCTCCTCCTTATTTTCTTCACTCTTAGTACTTGTTCATAAACTTTCTTAATGACAAAGACATAATATGTTTCTCATGTGTTGGTAAATTTCATATTAATCACATAATTGATTTCATATCTCTTTGTGGTTGCAAGAACAGGTTAGCATGATATCATTTTTACAATTGCTCTAGCTTTGAGAAGCATGTGGGGGAATCCTTTGATCTTATTCCTCTTTTATCCTACCATTGATTTATTGAGTGTTCCCTCTCTCTTATTATATTATTATCTCTAATTAAACCCCTTAGTTGGATTCTATTATTCGATAGATTTCCAACACCTATAACCATGCTTGAATCTGAGTTTCAGATAAAAAGTTATGGTTTCTCGAAGTTTCCTAAGTATTCACTCACCTTTCCACCTCACTGCCATGTGGAATCCATGTGGTTTCCTATCACTTATGTCATCCTATGTGGTGTTGATGTCGAAACCATTACCTATCTTGATATTCTTCGGGATCTACTTGCTTCACGTTCTCCCAGCCTTCCGACTGCATTCCCTAACAACAACGTCGTCGATCCTAATCGTCAACGGAGCTCCCCTCTCCCTAGCACTTCGACTCTCCCGACTCCATTCTCGAATGATGATTCCACCTATCCTATTTCATCGTTAGAGCTATATTCACTCATGGTCTTCGACCACACTGAATCCATTCTCGACGAAAACAGATCCAGTGACTCTCGGAAGCTAGAGATCGATAGTCCATGTCCCCTCGACAACTCTCAGTTAGTTGATAGTTAACCAACCCTAGCCTCACTCAACCACCATGTTGGCATCCTCAGACATGTGTCACTACCACGACCTGTCACTCGAATGATATGTGCACCCATCCTCAGTTTGACACTCGTCCTCCCTCGTCGTCGGTGATCCATCATCGTCAACGATTTTTCCACTCTTCCTTGTCGTCGGTGATCCTTTGTCGTCAACACTCCTTTTCATTGGTGACCCCTTGCAGTCTATTACCTCATCATCGTCGATGATCCCTCATCATTGGCAATCCTTCCATCCTTACTCCTCACTCGAGTGGGGCCCTCTCTAGTCCCCTTTACCCCTTAGGACACACTATCTACCACATTGACATCCTAAGTAAGCCTAAATAATGGAATCTAGGAGGCGTTGGGATTCAACTTGCATATACATATCTAGTTTTCTCATGTTTTGTATTCATATTGTATCATTTTAGTATATTTTTCTTTAATTTGTCAATATTTTTGTTCGATTCCAATTATGTATATTGTTTTTCTTTATTTTTATTGATTTTTATTTTTATTTTTATTTTTAATTTCATTTATTTGTTTATTTTCTTTTAGTATATGTTTTATTTTGTAAATATTTTTATCTATTTATTTTATTTTTATTTTTATTTTCAATTCATGTATATAATCATAATTTTTTTTAATTAATTTTTTTTTTACTTTTTGATTTATTTAATCTTTTTAATTCAAAATTCTATATATGTATATATATATTTGTAATTTTCTTTTTACCTTTTTCCTTTTACCCATCTCTCCCTAGGTCCTATTTTCTAGACTTCCCTATAATATAAATATTTCCTAAAAATAAGAATTCCATGTATTATAGGGAGTTCTAAAAAATACTTAGACTTATATTTGAAACTTCTCTCATCAAAGTTTTGAAACATGAATATGATATAATATAATATAATTATTCTTTTATATTATAATTATATTATATTAAAACTATATTATATTATAGTATATTTAATTAATGTATATATTAGAAAATCAAGTGAGAAATATACAAATGTGAGGGAAATATCTCTAGCGATGTTACCATCCCACATCACACATCTCTTACTTTATCTCAAAAATCATTTCAATAAAGTTTAAAGAAGGAAAAACATACTTTAATTTAAATGACAAAGATATAATATGTTTCTCATGTGTTGGTAAATTTCATATTAATCACATAAGTGACTATGCTCACTCTTCCCACTCTGACCATCTGACCCCGACCTAGTCCATTAGAGTGGACTGGTTAAAGTTCACCCCAACTCCACCACCTTATCACTCTGAACTCCTAACCCCAACAGACCTTCCATGCACGGCTTTCAATGGGGGTGTATTATTTTATTTTATTTTCATTTTTTTGTTTTGTTTATTAGTTTTTTTTTTTAATTTAATTTAATTTGATTTATTTATTTATTAATTCATTTTATTTTTTATTTAATATTATTTTTAGTTTTTCATTGATGTAGTTTTACGCAATTAATATAAATAACGAACATGAAGTGGTCTAATGGTTAAAAACATGTGTTTCATCATTGTAGGTCACAAGTTCGAATCTAGTTGGAGGTAGGGTAATTTTTGTAAATATCATTTTTAATTGATTAGGTGTAAATTT
>ML818192.1:111963-136682 GCA_009831015.1 Picea engelmannii
GACACATAGACGCCAGTTGTCCTGCCTGTGTAGGAAACCAGGACAGCTGGCTTTCCCACAGTAGCATGCAAAAAACAAGGAGAATGTTGCACCACCCTGCCCGTAGGAAACCAGGGAGTGTATTCATGAGCAACAACATTCTAGTGAGGTTGATTCTAGTTCTATCAACGCTATCGACTAGAGAGCTACAGTCCTGGTAAACTAGTACAAAAGACAAATAGAAAAACATGCAGATAGAAAGACCTATTAACCGGTGTTCCTGTGAGCATCCTTCGCTTCTCCCTTGCTGTTTGGAATGGCATACGGTTGTGCACAAGTTGGGCATTGGCGCTTAGGAGTGGCGCTAGAGTAGGCCGCATAGAGCATGTCCAGGCGTTGGCTAATGCAGACTTCTCTAAAAATATGATCGTCGACCAGGCTTCTCACTTCGAAAATTAACTACAGATGCTCCGGGTGCAGGAGGGGTGGCGAGGGCGACGTCTGCGGCTTGTCGTCTATTTCCAGTCGTCCCAGGGGTGTCGTGTTTGATTCCAGTGCCTGGGTGTCTACCTGTGGCTCCTCCTCGATTATACAGGGTGTTGCGTCGGGGTTCGAGGTGATTTTTGCGCGGGGCAGTGCCTCTGAGTCGACAAAACAAGTCGGGGGGTCCCAATTGTCGGGAACCGTGAACATTTTGCTTTCTGAGAAATCCGGTGGGAGCTCAATGCTCAAATCTTCTTCCACAATGGTTCCAGGGGGTGAGCTTGCAGCTGTAATTTCTCGGCGTCGCCTCTGCTTAGCTAGGGTCACGTCTCGCTTGAAGTTCCGATGCCTCTTCCTTCTGGAGTCAGCTGCATACCAGCCGGCTCCCCGGCGGGGCCTCCCTCTCACCCTCGGCATGGCAAGAGCGAAATTTAGTGCCAGTACGTTGATAAATCTGTTGCAGACCCGTTGTTCGGGAGGCTTCGAGGGCACATTAGAACTCCCAGTAAGGCAGGTGGGGGAATAAATCGCGATGATAGCCATTAAAGCCATGAGCTTAATGCTCTGGCTAGCCGGACTGTGATCGCTCGTGCCAGGCCTCATCGGTGAACGGAGGCTGACGGAGAAGGTGCGCCTCATAAATCACAGAATGTGTGGTGAGGGCCGATATAAATGCCCCCCCCCACCTCATCGCCACGTTCATCGCCCTCGACGCGTGTCACCCCATCCAGGGTATTTTTATTTTTACTTTTAATTTCATTTATTTATTTATTTATTTTTAGTGGATGTTTTATTTTGTAAATATTTTTGTCTATTTATTTTCTTTTTCTTTTTCTTTTTAATTCATATATATAATCATATTTTATTTTAATTAATTTTATTTTTAAGATTTTATTTATTTAGTCATTTTAATTCAAAATTCTTTACATGTATATATATTTGTAATTTTCTTTTTACCTTTTTCGTTTTACCCATCTCTCCCCATGCCCTATTTTCTAGGCCTCCCTATAATATAGGGATTTCCTAAAAAATAGGAATTTCCTATATTATAGGGAGTTATAGAAAATACTTAGACTTATATTTGAAACTTCCCTCATAAAGATTTTGAAACGTGAATAAGATATAATATAATATAATTATTTTTTTATATAATAATTACATTCTATATTAATTAATGTATATATTGGAAAATCACATGAAAAATATACATATGTGAGAGAAATATGTCTAACAATATTAAATCCAACCATAATGTATATTAAGAAGAACAAACATATATCTAATGGTTAAGAACATGTGTTTTCTTCTAAGAGGTCACAAGTTCAAATCCAGAGCGGGGTAGGGTATGTATACCTCCGTAGACTTTACCAGTCAAATCGGTGGCTTGGCCATGACCTTAAAAATAGATTATTATTATTATTATTATATATATAAATTAAAATTAAATTAAAAATATATAAAAAAATAATTAATAAATTTGTTACCCCATCCCATTCCAATGGTCGGAGTTCATTCACTATGCTCACTCTCCCCACTCTGACCATAGGACCTCGACCTAGTCCATCGGAGTGGACTAGTAGGAGTTCACCCTAGCTCCTCCACCGTGGACTAGTAGGAGTTCACCCTAGCTCCTCCACCTTATCACTCCTAAACCAACCTTTCATTCACTATGCTCACTCTCCCCACTCTGACCATAGGACCTCGACCTAGTCCATCGGAGTGGACTAGTAGGAGTTCACCCTAGCTCCTCCACCTTATCACTCCTAAACCAACCTTCCATGCACGCCTTTCAATGGGGGTGTATTATATTATTATTATTATTATTTTAATTTAATTTGATTTGATTTGATTGATTTATTTATTTTAGTTTTTATTTAATCTCATTTTTAGTTTTTCATGGATACCCAAATAATATGAACAAGGAATGTGAAGTGGCCTAATGGTTAAAAACATGTGTTTCATCCTCATGTCACAAGTAGGGTAATTTTTGTAAATATCATTTTTAATTTATGAGTAAATTTCGTTTTTAGCTCTGCAAATAATATTTTTTCTATGTTTTATTTTTTGTATTATATTTTAAATTTTTTTATTATTTTCTTGATTTAAAAAAAAAAGAGGGAAAATTGGAAAAAATCTTCTACAAGTCGTAGGTCCCATGCCTTCCCAGGCTCTATTTACACTATCAATAAGGGTTGAACCTTTTAAACAACTAATCGTTTAAGGGATGTCTTTTCAGGAAGAAGATCAATGGTTGAGATTCACCCACATGCTAAATCAATGGTTGTTGAGTGATGATTCTCAAACGATCGTAACTTTTGCTACATGTGTCAGAACGAGGCCCGAGATACCTCGTTGGAAAGGTATCAGACAAAGGAATACAGTGGTGCAGGTCTCCAGGATAGAAGGTTGACAAAAGATTATATAAAATGAAGAAAACATATACCCATGAATCTGGGGGGGAAATTGGCCATACCAATTTCAGGAAGCCATATCTTGAGCTACGAGCAACGAAATCAGGTAGACGAGGGCTCGATGAAAAGATGGAAGAGTGAAGAATAGTCTGGGATAGGAATGGATATTAGATTGAAATAATAAATTGTGCAAAAATTCAAAACACATATGAAACCCAAATTCAGATGAAAAACTGGGTATGCTAACTTCAAATCGTCATATCTTGAGCTGCAAGCAAGGAAATCGAGCCAAAAATAGCTCAAAAAAAAACTAAGATAGAGGAGAATAAGACATAATTATCTCATTTTGCAGGTCAAAGCCAGAAACACTCAAAAACTTCTGAAAAATAAAAGATAACACAAATAGACAAAGGCGATGAGTATTTTTAAACAGATATCATTTATCAATTGTCCGAAGAAAAAATAATGACTCATGAGTCCATTCAGTTTCTTTGTATAACACTTACATGTGTCCATTTTCGAAATGAGAGAAAATAAATGGAAGGAAAATGAAACGAACAATGATGATAACTGGAGAGCTCTCGCTTATCTTATAAAAGAGAACTCATGGCATAGAGACCAGACTTTTTCCCTTTGTAACAAAAGATGGTAATTTTACTTCTGAGAAATAAAGAGCAGGAGGAATTTTGGAAATCTGTGGCTTTGATGGATGTAGTAGAGACTACTCTTGATGCATTTGTCTTTTGCTTGAGTAGATAGGATCTTGTTGTATGAATTTTTTTTCTACACTCTATGTTATTTACTCAGGTTGTCACATGTTTCTTCATGGGTACAAAAATGATGTTATAAATGTATTGTGCAACTATTTATCTATGCATGTGTAGCATTATTTATTTCATTTACCATTAGAATACATGAATTATTTATGGTTCTAATGGTTATCTTTCTTTGTACTTATTCTATTAGTTTTTCTTACGGGATAGGTTAGAATTAGTTAGATTGGATTAGTTAGCTCTTAGTTAGTTTATCTTTAGAATTATTTAGAACTCTTTGGGGGGAATTTAGTTGTCTTTACCATTTTTAATATTTTAATTCTGAGTGGTAGTGAGGCCCATAAACTTGCAGGAAACACTACTCCAAACGAGAGTAGGTCTGATTGGGACCTACCATCGGGCATTTTTCCTCATCTAATTGAACGAGTCATTATGGACCGTTAACACCAGTTTGGGATAATGTTTTCCTAATGGTATGATCCATTCACCACTATCATACCCCCATGAGTGAATGAACCATTCTCCCTTGGTCATATCAACACTAACATAGCCCCATACATGGACAATCTGAGAGAATTTTTTCTCGATGCTATTGCCTGGAGAACATCAACATACCTGGGCCATTCACCACTAGCAGAGCCCTGTGAGTGAATGAATCATTCTCCCTTGGTCATATCAACACTATCATAGCCACGTGCATGAGAAATCTGGGAGAATGTTTTCTCAATCAATTCTCATCACTAGCAAATCAACATGGCTATGTATCATTCTCCTTATCCAAATTAGCATGGCTAGTCTAGGAGGATATCTATAGTGTTCTCATCTATGGATAAATACTAGAGCTTCGTCAATCCCTTTTGTACCATGTCTCAAATGAAGTCCTGCAAGAATATTATGAAGTTTCATCACTTCATGACTTGTGACATACTTCGTCTATGGCGTATTGAGTGCTACAAAAGCCTACTTCTATCTTATCTCAGAAATTGTAACTAATTCCTAGCTGAAGCAACACCCTGAGGTGCTCAATATGTCTACTGCACTCTCTACTCGATCGAAATATGTATATCTCTGCAACCTCACTTCATCACCTGAGACAAATCATATCCAACTATATCATGCTTCACTACCACCCATTGGAACTGCCTTGGCTTCAACCAAATATTGGCCCAGGGTGCTCACTGCAAAGAAAATATATGGCCTAGCATTAAACAAGTACATCAAGGATTCAATCAACTGCTTGTACATTGTGGGATCCACCAAATCTGAATCTGAATTAGAATCAATCAACTTCTTCATATTTTTCATCATAGGTGTAGCCATGAACTTGTAGTCCATCATATTGAATCTCATCGGTATCACCTAAATTAGGAAGATCTCATCTAATCTCGTCACACCTCTAATCCCAAGAGTACATTTGGCCAGGATCATCCATATCAAACTTTGAGGGAAACTCCCTCTGTCACTGGAGTAAGTCTTATTGTCTAGTTTGCCTCACTAGTTGCTCCCTCTATGACTGAGACAAAATACATGCCCATTCCTCCTGACTAGATGCTTCCTCAATGACTATAACAATATCTATTGAAACAAGTGTATCCTCCAAGGATATCTCATAGCTCCTCAAAGCCTTCTCAAATCATGACACTTTTCTGTCAGTCTTAGAAGATGTCTCTATCCCAACTGAACCTAAGGGGGGGAACTCCCTCTAAATGATCGGCTCTCCCTCTGAGCCAACTGAATCTCTTTGAGATCAATATCACTCTGAGTTTGCATTCTCCCTCTGAATCTTGACTCCCTATGAGTCTATACAATCTCTGGAGCCATCTGCTCCCTCTGCATCTGCTGACTTTCTCTGAAGTATGATCTCCTATGAACTGTCCTGGGGGGGGGTGGCTGCTCCTCCCTACTGGATATTGAGGGTTCACTCCCTATGAACTCTAGCCCCTTCTGAGTTTGTACTTGGTGGGGCCAACTTCCCAGTGCCTCACCACTGGTGTAACTTCCCCCAACCCATCTAAGTGACATTACAATGCAGAATACTCTTAAAAATGAAAAAGTATGCTAACTAATTAATTCATTTATAGTTAGTTGATTTCTTGTAGATTAAACCTATGAATTAGAACAAATTTAGCTATTGTCTAGAGATACAAAATAGATGCATATACAACATGCTAATAACCAAAATGAAATGCATCTAAACAACTCATTACAACAACATATAAATTTCTTCCAAATACACAAAGTTCATGCACAACAATTAAATACATAATTTAACATAACAACAAGATACAATGTTACGAGGAAAATCTCTCTATGGCTAGGGGTAAACCAAAATAGACATAATGACACCCAGAAATCAACTCTAATCTCAAGTATGCTATACAAATGAAATGTTAACAAGACAAGGCTAAAATCCTACCTGCAACTTGTCTTCAACAACCAAGATACACAAGCATATGGTGATAATATATAATTTTAGCATATAAATTAGCATAATCTATTAACATACATGACAAATACACACATGGAATAATAATTCAAATATTTGCAAGATGTCAATTGGACGAGAAAAGAGTATTTCTATTAAAATAGTTAGCAGAAGTACATAGGTGACAAACTTATGTAACGACACATATTGAAACCGAGAAACTAAGTTTGTCTAGCTGGGCCTCCACCACTTCAATCCTCCACAAAGGCAAGCTCATATATAGGGTCAATGAGGTTATCCATCACAAAGAAGGAAGATCTTGGGAGCTAAACACAAGAAGTTCAGACTTTCAAGGACAAAGGGATATAGACGCAATATGAAGTGAAATTTCTCCAAAGTGTCTTTGCTCTCAAAGTTGAATTGTCGAATTGTCTTCAAGGCTTGGATATGGCTCAATTTATAGCCTCCAAATGGAACTGAAGGGCTAATTCGAAGCATTTCCAATATATGGAAGGTCAAGGATCATGGATCCTGTGACATGGCATGTAAACCAGACATAATTTTTAATTTTTGAGCACCAAACCCAATGTACGTGGGCTATAATTGAGAAACCTATGTATATGCTTGTTGTATAACTGATAGGGCACATATATGTGTAAAAATGTGAATCTTTGGCTCTAGAATGAACAAAAAGAGGACTTCAAGTTTGCAGAGGGTAATGGAAGGCCATCCAAGCAAGTTGCATGGAGTGAGGCAAAATTTGTTGTAACAGATGCCCCCTAATGTGTGAGGTCAGAGGACTATCTGTGATTGTCGAAATACATTATAATTCCTAGAAGTGGAGTAATGAAGACTCAACTGGAATTACTAGTTACTCATGAGAATATTACAATCCATAATGACTTTATACACATGGTTTCCAATTTGAATTATACTACAGATCCATGTGGAAGTATATCAAATAGATGTCCATGGACGTGAATAGGCAATACAAAGTGGACATATGCCATAGGATGTCATAGTCACGAACAATATGCAATGGAATCCAGTCTCAAAATAAACTAAAGATATATGTATACAATGGAGTACAGTTTGATCTCCCATGATCACTAAAGTCATATAAGTATTGGTCCAATGAAAGACATGAACATATAAGGAATGTTGCTACTGTAAATTGGAGGTATTCTACACTATCTGTCGAAGGTGTAATTCTACATCCTATGAATAGAGGATTTGAGGTCGAACACAATGAGACTTTGTTTGATTATCGGTCATTAAGGTATACCATTAACAAATGTGAGACAACCCACCGATAATGAAAGCATGTATCAAGGAATCGAATATATTCCACAAGTGTGAATAAGGGTGTTGAGGTTGAACACTTGAAGAATCCATCAATCATGAGATATTTATGTATTCCCAACTATCGATGGTGGGATAACTTTCCACTAATGATTGCAAGCCTCTAGGTACTCATAGGACTCTAGGTCTCATTTCCATAATAGATGAGCTAAATTTGATGGAAGGAAACCCATTGAAAGGAGAACATTAAGGCATCTCTCATCAACTAGCACGAGGTATAAATCAATAGCTTGATGATTAGGAGGAGCTCGTACGAATAGGATTTTCACGAACCAACGACCATGTGCATCCCTCGCATGCACTAGATACAAATAGTGCATGAAAGGGACCCTATGAATAGCATCCAATATGGAAAATTGTCGACGGAGGCAAGGAAACCACCAATAAGGCTAATTGAATCCAAGATACTGCAAAAATCCCAATGTATGAATATATCTCTTATCGTCGAACACAAGGGAACCCCCCCAGTCAGCGAACAATGAGGAAATGTCATCTGTTGGGTTAAAAGTTACCTACCCATGATAAAAGTAGGCCCAGGGTGCAAGGTAGGACACCAAATTCATGTGATTCTGAGATACATTGAGGGTATGACCGACATGAAAAGTCAAGAATTCTGATAAATGGCTGACACATGATTATAGACTTCATTTGAACAAGATCATGAGACATGGATAACTCGGGCAACATAGACTTGATAATGATCATTGATAAAAATTTGCGATATAGGAGGCATCAACAAACTCTCCATAGGGACTGGAAGAATAACCAGTCGAAGGAGTAAACTCTAAGTAATGAGCTTGGGTTTCTAAGGTCATGATAAACCAAAAAATTGGATGAAAGTGGACTCAAAAGCTTTTTCTATGTTCAAAGGCGACACGACTGTTTCTGATACGAGATAATATTATTTTCCCGCACATTTTTTTTTTTGGTTTTTCATAGGCAAATAAATGTTATGATACATGAGAGGAAATGAGTGTCATGAGTAAGAAACTAGTTCCAAGAAGTGGAACGTACCTATTCTCAATGAAAGGAAGTGCATGCAAGGTATGGACACTCAAGGGAATGTTTCCTCTACGGGTACAGGGTGTCAATCTGCAAAGGATATATGAAAGGCACTACTTGGATGGTGATGTAAATTGCGGAGGCAAGAGGCTTATAACGAGAAAGTGGGAATCGACATTAGGCTCAATTATGCAAGAAGGATGATGGAATGCAATTATAACTTAACACAAAAATGTGCTTTTTCATAGATTTAGTCCCCTAGGCCCAAAAAAGTATAAAACAATACCCAGGAGAACTCTTCTAGCCAATGGTGACTAGATTATTTCTTTTTTGTAAGTAGTCCACTTGGTCCAGAAAAGGGTTAAACTTATAGTGCCAAATAGATGTCCTTTTAGAACCATTTAACGATTGTGAAAGAGACAAGTTCACTCAACAATATTTTCATTTTTAAGGAGTCTTTAAAAGAGCTTAACCAAGACTATAGGATGTTCTAACAAACATATCACAGGGGAGACCAAGGCTCCCATGCAGGACTTCTATCGAAATCCAATAACTCATTGGTAGCTAACACAAGATTGGCATAACTCAAAGCTTTCCAAGCCAAGGAAGATAAAATACTTGCAGAGGATCCTTCACCCATTATCTGGAAGGGTGAAGAAGAAGGAAGCTAAGGCTCTACAAGATCATTCCAATAAAAGGAAACTATCCTAGGACTTGGAGGGAGAATACTCAGAGAGAGTGGAATTCTCCCTTGTTCAGAAGGTACATAACTAGAAATGCTAAGGACATGGTCGAAAGATGCATCACCCTCCAAAATAAGAGTGGGATTGACTGAATATTGCATCGACAATGTCACTTCCTTAGACTTGTCACTCTCTAAGAGAAGAGTGGGATCGACTGAATATTGCATAGGCATGACCACTTATTCAATCATTGGTTAAATAAGATGCAAGACAACATGGTCAAGAGACGCATCACCCCAAAAATAGGAGTGGTCTCGGCTGAAGATTGCATCATCATGACTGTTGGTTGAACAAGATGTGAGACAACATGGTAAAGAGATTGATCACTCCCCAAACTAGAAGTGGTGTTGGCCGAAGATTGCATCGGCATGACCACTATATCAACCAAAGAAGGATTAAAATGTTGGGAAACCAAAGACGACTCAAAACCCGAAGGGCCACTATACAATGATCGCACTTCTTGTACCATTGCAATAGCAAGGCACAAATGAGTTATATGATATCATTTGCAAAGTCTACAAAGGAACTTGGTCTTATGTCCTATACGTCTAGGATTCTCAATAGTATCAATTCCCCTAGCATGACTTGTAGTGGCTGGTGACATGATCCCAGCATGACTTGCAGAGGTTGGTTGTGGCATCGGAGACCATGGTCCCGGGAAAGATTTGTTTTGAGAGATTTCAAGACAAGCAGGGTTCTACTATAGACCATGGCCCTGCCTGGTATGATAATATCCTCCTCCAAATTGATTCATACAGGGTTGAAAGGGAATCATCATCGAGGAAGTCGCTTACGAAGAGAAAGCGACATGACATGGGTTACTCATTTGAGGATATATGTTGCCCCCAAATGAAGGAAATTTGTGCAAGGGGTTTCCCATACTATAAAAATAACTCCCCCCGGATGAAACACTCGAGGAAAAAGGGAGTCTCTCCATGAGAAAATCATTCATAGGAACTAACAACTTGGAAGAAGGAATGATAGACAGAATATAATAAGTAGAAGGACCACCCATTTGAGTTGTTTCTCCTGGAAAAGTGAAGTTAGGATTAGGTCTAGAGGAAGGAGGATTCCAGCCTCCTACTATAGTAGTTGGTTGATGGATATGACCCCCACTAAATGAAAAATGAGAATAAGGATACATCATTCCCCCAGACCCAAAACTAGGATTCACATGAGACGTCGAAACGGAGGATGACAAGTGTGAATTCATGTCTAGCATACCATAAGAAAAAGGATTAATGGCTGAAGGTATTGACTGAGTACTATGATTCGATGTGCCACTCAGAAATACAAAATGATTTGTCCCCATGGACTGAGCAGAGAACATGGGTTGGGTAGCTCTAACTAAAGGAGTCACAGGGGCTCCACCAACCATAGCAGTCAAAACTCACAATGCAATACAAAATCCTAAAGACAACTAATAATCAAAGAGCACACTCCTAAATAAATATAAAGGCCAATGCTTACAAACATGATATAATGGCTAAAAGGGGCCTCTCAAACTAAATTTGGTATGTCTCGCCCAAGAGGGGCCTGAGACTCCGCAATAATAGAGTGGAGGTATAAGAATCAGTTATAAGGGCCCTCATGGGCTTAATAGCGCAGGCGGTCAAATCCCCCTGGAGAGGTAATCCTCCATAAAGGTTGTGTGTTGTCCAACCCTTATCTGACTCAAGGTACCTACAGAATAACTTATGAAAGTAACCTATGTGGCTACCTATGTCAAACAACTAGAGTCACCACGATATAAGAAATGCATAGGTGAGCAGTCGCAAGTCTGATCCAACATATGATCAGGGTAGCAAAGCCTGAAATCTCGAAAGCACCACTTCTCACGGAGGTAAAGGTACTATAAAGACCCCCAGATACAAATAGAACCCCAGAAATATATATGACACTAGGAAGGTATTAGAGGGATATATTTGCAACCAACTTCGCGTTTGTGTGAGCGGAGCCTCCTGACGTCATAAATTACACAATGGGTTTCACCACTCTTTGGTTAGACACATATGTTTATTTTAATAGTCGTGGAGAATTTTACTCACAAAATCCTATTCCAAGACCCTATGTCCTATACTTGTTTGTGTACCCTAAAAACTAAAATCGTTTCTAATCAATTTTAATTAATCAATGCTAATTTTAATGGCTTCTTCTTACTCAAGAGGTGTGATCATGAAACTGATGGTATTACGACTCAACATATAAAAATAAGCAAATATAAAAACACTGCTAAGTACTAGTCTTGAATTTCAAATAGATGGTATGCTTCTAAATGCAATTTTTCCAATGCAATCTCTACAATTTCAATGAAGTGCAATCTTTCCAAATGCATCAAAATCAATGCAAATTAATCAAAATTGCAAATTCCATAAGTACAATGCAAGTAAGCAAATATTTTTTATTTTTCGATATAAAGAAAAGAAAATGCAAGGACTGAATAACAACCTCATAGGTAGGCCCTATTACAAGAAAAAAGACACAATCCAAGCAGGATACCAAGAAGTTACTACTCAAACCAATATTCAAGGACAACCAATAAAAAAGATGACAAGAAAGAAATTCTCTCAAAAATTCAACAATAAAAAGGCTTCCTATCACTCTGTAGGCACTTAACAGTCAGAATAGGGACCCAAGAAGACTTAACAACCAACAAAACTCATCCAACAAACATCAATATCAACCAACAAGACTTAATATATTATGTATGTGACTGTTTGAGAAACAAGCGCATATATATGCACCCTACAGGAAGACAACTCTCGTATGTACATGTCTATCAAGGGAAAAACACATATACCAAGAAAAACACTGTCAGGGAAAGGGTTAAGCCAAGAAACTCATATGCAAGGTAAAATACAGGCTAGCAAGCAACAGAAGACAAGGAAAATTAGGAAAACGGAGAGTAAATCAAGGAGAAAAACACTCAAAACCCCAAAAAAGGAGATCTCCCTAGTGGATTCATCAATTATGTTACGAGGAAAATGTCTCTATGGCAAGGGGTAAACCACAATAGACATAGCGACACCCAGAAATCAACTCGAAACTCAAGTATGCTATACAAATGAAATTCTAACAAGACAAATCTAAGATCCTACCTCTTCCGGACGTTCGAAGAAGACCATCGTTGAGCACACGACCCAAAGCTTTATACCTGCAACTTGTCCTCAACAACCAAAATACACAAGCACATGGTGATAATATATAATTTCAGTATATAAATTAGCATAATCCATTAACATACATGAAAAATACACCCATGGAATAATAATTCAAATATTTGCAAGATATCAATTGTACGAGAAAAGAGTATTTCTATTAAAATAATCAGCAGAAGTACATAGGTGACAAACTTTTGTAACGACACATATCAGAAACGAGAAGCTAAGTCCCTCCAGTTGGGCCTCCACCACTTCAATTGTCCACAAAGGAAAGCTCATATATAGGAGTCAATGAGGTTCTCCATCACAAAAAAGGAAGATATTGGGGTTTGAACACAAGAAGTTCAGACTTTCAAGGACAAAGGGATGCAAACTCAATATGAAGTGAAATTTCTCCAGAGTATCTTTGCTCTCAAAGTTGAATTATTGAATTGTCTTCAAGGATTCAATACAGCTTAATTTATAGCCTCCAAATGAAACTGAAGGGATTATTTAGAGTGTTTCCAGTATATGGAAGGTCAAGGATCATGGATCTCGTGACATGGCATGGAAACCCAACATAATTTTTAATTTTTGAGCACCAAACCCAATGTATGCAGGTTGTAGTGGAGCAACATGTGTATATGCTTGTTGTATAACTGATAGGGCATGTATATGTGTAAAAATGTGCATTTTTGGCTCTAGAATGAACAAAAAGGGGACTTCAATTCTGCAGAGGATAATGTAAGGCCATCCAAACAAGTTGCATGGAGTGAGGCAAAAACAATTGTAACATACGACACTTATCTTTTCACAACAATTACAAAACTAGTTTCTTGGGACGGATGTTCCAACCAACCATAGAATGATTGTTCCAAATATCAACATCCAGTCACCCCTGAGCTGAGGGTAGCAATCCACAAAAGAGGGTGGTCTCTCATAGTCCACTCATAACTCATAAAACTCTCAACCCAACTGATATTTTCTTACACCTATCTCGATTTTCCACCAAATCTCTTCCTCTTAACCTGTCCAACCCAAGGAATGTACCCCTTGATTGATCTCAGTCCCTTGGGAATCCCATTCATTTATGAGGTTCTCTCTGACACATGAAGCTAGGAATCTCTCAATTAGAAAATCAAGGGAAATTGATGCTAGGAAAACTATCAACAAACCAATAAAAAACACTTGTTGTTTTAGTGCAACTCACATAGGAGTTCACTCTTCATTCCTGACAACTTGGCTCTTTAGTTTTCCAACTCCAGTTTTCTCCAATTATGCTCCATCTTGCTCTAGAATTTTCCCTCCATGGTTGCATCAAATTCAATCTCTATTTCTTTCTTCCGCCTTGCCTCTCATGCAAAAAACTCACTAACTAGAACTACTCTCTCCAACCCATATGAATTTCCTCTCCTTGGCTTGTCTTTCCTCACTCTCACTCTTCCCCAAGATGATTTTACTCAACCCCCATGTGTCGAATAACTTTGGTATGTGACCACTCACACCCACCCTCTTACATGTATTCAATGATTGGCTTTGGGAAAACTCAATCAGAAATGGGAAGGTTCATATACAAATAATGAATTTAGGAAAATGGGTTAAATCAATATACATGGGTATTTCCCCTTGGACCCCTCTTGGTAATTATCCTAGACACTCCCCCCTCTTGTGTCTTAATTCATCCCCCATCTCTTGTCCATGCCCCCTTAGCAGCTTACATCACATTTTTATTAATAAAACAAGGAAATACAATTCACATATTACATCGTTTGGTCGTAGCCACATATTATCTCTACATAAGAATTAATTAAACTAGATATTATAGTGGGGATGTTACATTCCCCCTCCTCTACAATTGTGTGATGTCTTCGGTGCACTCTGTGCCAATATACATATATACAAATTTACATCACTATACGTAGAAAATAAAATTCTGCAATTTTAACAATTCTGCAGTAGCTCCAACCAAAATCTCATGTTCCTCTCAACTCGCTAACCCAAGGAAGGAACCATTCATTTATCAGGGATAATCGAAGGGATGTACCATATTTTTATCAAGGATAACCCAATTAATGAGCCATTTTTTTATCAAGGTACCTAACGCAGTTGGTCGGGACTTTGAGATGTGGTTTCATAATTTTAGCTGCTCAAAATGGAGTCTTGTATTATGTTTTCTTCAAAACTGTCAAACATTTGCAATTATTATTCCCACATGTTTTCTTCATTCTCCCATGTAGAGTATCCAGGACTGTAGTATGTCCATTGAACCTTTACCAACCCTATGTATTTTTTCCTGAGCACTTTGACTTTTCGATCCAGGATGTGTACTAGTTCCACCCAAAAATACCCTTCGTGCTCCACTTGGATCACATTCCAATCAATTACGTCGTTAGGATTAGGAGCATATTTCTTTAACAATGATACATTAAATACATTATGCACTCTCATGGATGCAGTAAAATATAACATGTATGCAATTGGCCCTATATTTTCTAACATTTCAAAAGGCCCACAATATCTTGCTTCCAACTTCGGGCAGCTTCCTAATCTTAGAGAGCTTCTCTTTGCCTTCACTTTCAAAAACACATGTTCTCCCACTTTAAAATATTTGAAAATTGTGTTCCTGTATGCATAACTTATCTTCCTATCCTGGCCAACCTTCAAATTATGTTTTATCTTTTCCATCTGATCTTTTGTTTCTTTTAAAAATTATATCCCAACAACTACTTTGTCTATTGGATTATCCCAACTCACTGGTCTGTTACATTTTCTTCCATAAAATGCCTTCAATGGACTCATTTTCAATGAGTCTCGATACCCATTGTTGTAGGAAAATTCAACTAAATGAATATAATCTTCCCACTTTGATGGTTGATCCATCACATACATTCTAAGCATGTCCTCAATTATCCTGTTAGTTCTTTCTGTTTTCCCATCTGACTCTGGATGATATGATGTACTAAGATTTAAATTTGTCCTAAATCCCTTGAAAAAACCATTCCAAAAATTGGAAGTAAACTTTGGGTCTCTATCTGAAATTATTGCCTTAGGCACTCCATGTAGCCTAGAAACTTCTCTCATATAAATTTCTGCAATATTTTCTTCCTTGTGTGTAGTCTTTACTGGAATGAAATGTGTTGTTTTAGTTAACTTATCCACCACCACCATGATGGAATCATGATGTTTCACTGTTCTAGGTAGCTTAGTAATAAAATCAATTGTAACTACTTCCCACTTCCATTATAGAATGGGAAATGGTTGTAGAAAACTTGTTGGGTGTCTATGTTTTGTCTTCACTTTTTGGAATTCTAGACATCTGGCAATGTAATTAGCCACTTCCTTCTGCATTCTTGGCCAAAAGTATTGGCTTCTTACCATTGCAATTGTCTTTTGATATCCTGGGTGCCTGACATATGGCACATTATGCATCTCCCTCAACACTGGAATTCTCATCTCCCCGAAATTCGACACATACACCTTACCTTTGTACATGAGAATTCCATCTTTTTTCAGCTCATAATAATTAATTTTTTTTCTGAAAAATATCTTGTTGTAATGTCTCTTTTATTTTTAAATAACTCTAATATGAATTTTCTGTTGCAACAATTTTATCCTTCAGATCTATCATGTACATGCTAATGACTGCAATATGCACTTCATGAGCTCTCCTACTGAGTGCATCAAGCACTTGATTTTCCTTTCCCTTTATGTGCTTAATTTAAAAATCATATTCACTCAGAAATTCCATCCATCTAGTTTTCCTAGCATTTAGTGTTGGTTATCCAAACAAGTGCGTCAGACCACAATGGTCTATCCTTAGCTCGAATTTCTTACCCATAAGGTAATGCCTCCACATTTTCAATGCATGTACAATTGTTGTTAACTCCAAGTCATGTGTAGTGTAATTCCTTGTGTGCTCTTTTAATTTTCTAGACTCATAGTGTTATCAGAAAAATCGGTAAGTGTGGACACAAACAGATATCCCTAGTTTCACTCTGAAACTAGAACAAAACAAGACAGAATATAAAACTTTCCCTAAGTTCTAATCATTAAGCATACTAACTAACAAGAAATAAATGATATGTCATTTTTCCTCGCTAGTGTCGTCCTCACTCCGTTCCAAGGCTTATGGGATGTTGAACCTATAAAAAGACACAAACCAACGAAGTGAAAGCAACAATGTATACTCAACAAAACCTATGTATGTGATCAAGGAGTCATACAATAAAATAAATACAATTTTATCGGAAAGAAATATATTGTTGTATTAAAAATATGAAAAGGAGAACACAACCGAGGCCTTGATGTTGTAAGGTCCCTTCCAACAGTCCCTTTCTTCCCACGCACTTCTAATCCATTGATTATGTGACT
Organism: Picea engelmannii; assembly: GCA_009831015.1. NCBI lineage: Eukaryota > Viridiplantae > Streptophyta > Pinopsida > Pinales > Pinaceae > Picea > Picea engelmannii. Next base: position 128,653 of record ML818192.1, read on the forward strand.
GCAGATCTGATAGCTACTCACAATTACTATGCAATCAATCTATAGCCAACTTTTCCAAGCTAATTTCCCAAGCTACAAAACAACCAACTTTCTCCATGAGAGATCCTCTCCTTTTATAAGCTGAAGAGGATAAGGTGAGGAGGTTAGGATGATCCCACTAAATCAGAAAAGTGAGTAATATCCAAACCGATCGGAGGCCACCTCACCATAAAAGCTTCTCCTTCTTGAATCATCAAGAATATGCTCATTTTTCCCACATACAAAAATCGTCGCACCCCTAGAACTGAGAAAAGTGCGACGACGTCGCAGGCTAGGTTTAGTACAACATGCAACGATCTGGGATTGTCGCACCCCTAGAACTGGACAGGGTGCGACACTCCTCCTTACTAGGGTTTTTACAAAGGAAAATATTATTTCATCTCTCAGGTTAAGTTCTTCTCCATTTTTTCCTAGGGAATTCAGGCCACTGATCCCTTTGAAGACAACAGATAGGTTTACATCATTAATGGTCATAAGGGTGACGAAAATAATGTGTAACACATAGAATACCACATTATCCTTTTGACTAAGAACTCCACCGAGTCCTTCCTTGCATGCATTGGTGCACACAACAAAATGTTTGTTTGGATCGGCAATCTTCAATATTGGTTCACTCGTCAATATTCCCTTCAACTATTGAAAAATATTTTCACACTTGGAAGTCCATTCGAACTTCGCTCCCTTCTTTTGCAAAGAATTGATTGGACTTGCAATCTTTGAAAAACCTTTTATGAATATTCGGTAATAACCGGAAATACCCATGAATGATTTGACCTCTGTCACATTCTTTGGCGCTTGCCATCCTCTAATGGCGTTTATATTTTCAGGATCAACTTTTATCCTTGCTACTGATATTATATGCCCCAAGTAGTGAATCTTATTTTGATTAAATATGCACTTACTTAGCTTATACAATCTATTCTCTCTTAAAATTTGCAATACCATTCTTAAATGGTTCTCATGTTCCTCTTCTGATTTAGAATAGACGAGGATATCATCTAGGAAAACAATTAAAAACTTTTCCAGGTACTCTTTGAACACTCCATTCATCATACACATAAAAATTGTCGGGACATTTGATAGCCCAAATGGCACTACCTTGAATTCATAATGCCCCTATCTTGTTATGAATGTTGTCTTGTTTATGTGTTCTTCCTTTATCCTTACTTGATGATAACCTGATCTCAATTCAATCTTGGAAAATATTCTTGCACCCTTCAGCTGATCAAAAAAATCATCAATTTTGGGCAAAGGATACTTATTCTTTATGGTAACCTTATTAAGCTTCCTAAAATCAATACACATCCTTAAGGTTCCATCCTTCTTCTTCACAAAAATAACCAGGGCTCCCCAAGGTGACACACTTGGTAATATATAACCCTTTTTTAACAACTCTTCAAGTTGCATCTGTAACACCTTCAATTCTGGTGTACCCATTTTGTATGGTGTCTTAGACATTGGGGAAGCTCCTGGCACTAAATCAATAGAGAAATCAATGTCTCTCTTGGGTGTCAATCATGGAATTTCTCTAAAAACATCTTCAAAATTCCTCAAGACCAGATGGTATTCAATTCTTACGACTTTATCTTTGGTTGCATCCTCCATATGGGTTGAAAAAATCTGACATTCCTTCCTAAAGCTCTTCTTCAACTGCATACTTGAAATATCTCTAACAACTACAGCTCTTGGAATGCTTTGAATTATGCATTTCTTCCCTTCCTCATCAAGACATGTGATTGTCTTGTAGTAACAATCTAGGATAATAGGATGTTTCTCCATCCAATACATGTCAATTATACAGTCATATGAACCCAACAGTATGATTTTTATATCTACCTTCATGTTGAGTCCATTCATGACTATTTGAAAATCTTTAACCAACTCATTGATCTTTCTCTTAGCCCCCGTGGCTAACCAGACTAACGAAGATTTATTATTCTCACTTCTTTGCAAGTGAAATATTTCAACAATGTTATCATTTATGTAACTATGGCTAGCTCCGGAATCAATTAAAATTGCTATGGGATGGTTATCAATCTTACCTTCCACTTCTACCATGGGAGATTGATATTCTTCATGCTTGTTATCCAAGGCTGCATAAATACTTGGCATGCTTCCTCCCATGTCTTTCATTGTTTCAACCTCCTGAAAGTTGTGTAAAGTCCTCATTCTTTCTCGTTTGTGAGGGAAGTCCCTATATAAGTGATTTCCCTCACATCCCCAACATTGAACAGGTTGTTGCCTAGGCCTTTTCCCAAATGAATCTGCATTATTTTGTTGATTTTGGGATTCCTAGCCTTGTTGATTTTCTTGGAAGTTATTTCTGAAAAAGGGTGGCTTAAAACATTTCTACCTTTTATCCTTTCTCCCTTTCATCTTGTCATTCCAAGCCTTTTGGAACACTAGTCTTCCTTTGCTTTACTCATAAAGATGCCTTGCTCTCCTTCTGGTTTCCTCCAATGTATTGGGGTTATCATATTGAATATTGTCACTACATAAGAAGGGTAACCCACTTAGAAACCTTTGGATTTTAACCTTCTTATTCTTGATGAAGTCAACATACTTCAACAATTCAAAGAACTGCTTCTCATATTCCTCCATTGTCATGGTTCCCAACTTGAGTTCAAAGAACTCTTTCATATTTCTCTCATATTAATGCTCGGAAAAATATTTCTCTTGGAAATATCCTTTGAACTACCTCCATGATATCTTCTTCTTATCGAGGTTCTTGGCTTGCTTAAGTTGATCCACCACATGGTTTCCTTTTCTTGCAAGTGGTAGGTGGCAATTATAGCTTCTACCCGGGATGGGTAATCATGCAACTGGAAATATTTCTTCATTTCCAACAGCCAGACCTCTGCCTCTTCTCCTGTCCTATGCTCACAATTGAAATTAGGTGTCTTTATTTTTCTGAGTTCACCTTGCAATATGCCTGCCTCGGGACTTCTTCTATTCCTCCAAATAGGAGACAACCTTGGGTTTCTCCCTGGCCCTAAGCTTGCATAAGTTCTTCTAATGGAATACCTTGGAGAATGATGGCTCCTGATCATGCTTCTTGACTTCCTATCATTTCCATGATCATCCCTTTTTCTATGGGATCTAGATGTTGATACTTGTCTAGCACTAGTTTCTTGCTTGGTGCCAAATTCCTTGTTGACTTGCTTATGTAACATATTCAATCTCTGAAGTATCTCTTCCTAAGCTTTCATAATCCTTTCATTATCATCCATGTAGCTATACACTTCCTTGTGCAGGATTCTCATAGTGACAAGCTCTTTCCTATCTCTTCTTCTATTCGACTCTATCTCGGCATTCCCCATGCTGATATGCAAACCTATGAACTCTTCCTCATGGTTGTAGGATCCTTGAACATCTTCCATGACTATAGTCCTCATATAATAACTAAAGTTTCCTTCTGTACCTCTAATTCTACAAGAGATTTGCATAAAATAATTATTGTTAGTAATATGCATAGGATAAAGCATTTCATCATATAGGATACAGGTTATATCTTCATCAATTTGTGAAGGACATATTTCACCAATTCAAAATTTTGATTTGCTTGATGCATTCTTCCCTGAAACATCTTCTCAACAACTGAAAACTTACCCAAAATCGAGCTCTGGTTTGAAATTTATAGCCTTCCGAAGTTTTTCAGGGCGTCTTTGGCCAATGGCCATCCCCTTCACCATGTGGCATCCACGTAGCTTCACTTCTCCCATTCCATCTGACATGGCATGATCATGACCTGGGTTGTCATCCCCTGGTGATGACGTGGTTGTGGGTTGCAGGAAATAACTCCCGGTCTTCGCGAGTATCGGGCCCTCGGACCCTTCAATATTATTGTACATGTCTACAATATCTTTTTAGCCCTGAAGTCCCAAATTCTCCTCTCGCTCCAAAATATATGGTGGGGATCGATCCACCCTTAGATCCGATGGTTGATATTTGTTTGCACCTAACACAAGGTTTATACTTGGCAAGGGTCCTACACTAAATTCACACTCCTCGAGTGTTTTCATCAACGTTCATGACTTAATCAATCATTGAGATCTATGGTCCATGCATTCCAATATGACCGCGTGTTAACTCCTTCCTCATTGTGCACGTAGATCCTATGTCAACACGTAGTCGATCTATTCAACGGTCCTGATCAAAGCATAAGACCTCCTGATAATTAACACCCTTACAACTTCAAATTCGGTTTTGCTATCCTCCATTGATCTATGTCCTTGATGGACAGTTTGATATCCACTTCCCACAACTCTGATGAATCATGGTCACCTCCAAGCATTGATGATCGACAAATCTAACTTAATAATTAGTTGTGATGGACGAATGGGGTTGTTCTTTACTTCATAATCTATCAAAGCTAGACACTTCGACGAAGGAAATTTCAACGTTTTGGTGCTTCGACGCTTTTACGTTTAATGCATCCTCCTATACCCTTGAATCTCTCGTAGTCTCGGAGTTTCGAAGTTCCAAAGTTCCAAAATTCCTCACCACGTACTCTAACCTTCAGAACTTTTGCACTTTGACACTTCGACGCTTAACACATCTTCCTATATCCTTGCATCTCCCAAAGTCACGAAGTTTCGGAGTTCTGAAGTTCCAAAGTTCTATAACTCTCGTCACATACTCCGGCCTTCTGGTATTCGGCGTTTGTCATGTGCTCCAACATGTCAAATATCCCAGAGTCTTGAAGTTCTGGAGTTACGAAGTTCCTGAATTCCTTGCCATGTATTCTAGACTTCGGCCTTGGGGATATTCTTACCCCTTGTACCTTATGTTTTCTATAGTAAGAATTCACCCAAGTGTTTAAGATATCCTTCCACTAGTATATCGAATGGTTGAGAAAAGATCCCAATGGATCCTCGATTTACAATCCACATTGCTCCTAAATTCCTCCCCTCGATATGACGGCTAATAGTACCGCTTATTATATCCTTCCACTATACCCAATCTAATGGTTGAGAGAGATCCCAAAGTATCCTTAGATCAACGGCTCACGTTGGTTTTTTATTTCGGCGTTCGGGGATTCCAACCATTCCAAACTCTTTTGTTCTTGGAGTGGGTCAACACCAAATAACTGTAACTTTCTTTTGACGGTCAGGAAGGGTCCCAAAGGATCCTTAGATCTATGGCTCATGTTACTTCATGACTTTGTGTCCCTTACAAGTCTTAACCCATTTAAGTCCAGAAGGTTTAGCTACCGGAAATGTCATAAATATAGGATGACTGCTTGTTGTTTATTGATGGTATTGCTTACTATATCCTTCCACTATGATTGATCTAACAGTTGAGAAAGATCCTGAAGGATTCTCATATCAATGGCTCACATTACTTCGCGAGTTCGGTGTTTGGGATTTTTGATCACTTCAAACTCTTTTATTCCCGGAGTGGGTCAATGTCGAATTACCGTGGCTCACATCTGATGGTCAAGAAAGGTTCTGAAGATCCTTAGATCTATGACCCACGTTACTTTGCGACTTCGGCATTGGGGGATTCCTGTCGTTTAACACCTTTTTACTCCTGGAATGGGTCAATGTCGAATGACCATAGCATATATCCAACGACCAAGAAGGATTCTAAAGATCTTTAGATCTACGACTTGCGTTACTTCACAACTGAAACGTTGGTCAGGGTTTACTGATAAAATGGATCCCATGACAACGGATAGGAAACTGGTAGTTGTTAGTCGACCATCTGGTCACCGTTTCGACCGATTGCCTTCGGCGGGATTTGAATGTTGTGAAGTTATAACATCCCGGATTCCCAAACCTCTAAATTCCTAAATCCCAAAAGGCTTAGCCCTCTTTCACAACCCTTGACTGAATCCTAGTCGTTGATCCCATCAACTTTAAAATGGTCGAATCCTTAGGAATCTTTTAAATTTATCATGATGAATCTCAGTCATCAATCATGATATCAACATTATCTCAGCTGTTGATTCTCCAAAATACCTGTAACTATATAGGTGGTCATTAAAACTAAAAAAAATTCCATTCCAGGTGATGTAGAACCCCTCCCTCACCCGGGGTCCACTCGACCTCCCAGTCTAGGATTGTTTGAAAACGGGAGCTAGATCAACTCTTAGGGATCTACTGAGCCCCCAAATCCTTTACACAGGTCCTTATATATTCATGTGCAGGTCCAAGAATGAACCCACGGGCTCACATTAATCCCCTTTGCCTCTGAAATTTATTTTCGTCCCTTAGCCCTTTTTACCGACGGAAATGGCATATGAACTTGGGTTGTGACCGAGCACCAAGCCAAAAGGCACTAATTCGGGCTTCTCCCTTCGTAGATTTCTTCTCTGCTCCAATGCACAACCTTTTCCAAGTTCCAAATGTCAAAAAAGCACTTGCACCCATGTATCAAATCGACGATCTTCAAGCTCTGACGGATGGATGGTCCTGATTTATTCCCTTTGGGCTTTGGAAATTTCCAACCGCATCAAACACGCATATCATTCAAAAAGTGGCGATTGTTGAAAAATGCAGATCGGACGGCTCTGGCACTCCCCAGATCAATGGATCTACACCTCTTCCATGCCTCAAGCTTCAGAAGTTTTCCCCCAACGTTTTTCCACAAACCTCCACAATCATCGAATCGGTGAACACACCCAAATGTCAAATTGACAAATATAAAGCCTCGACAAATCAACAGTTCTAATTTTCCTTTTCAGGCTTCAGGAGTTTTCAACATCCACACAACACAACCCACCATACATAGAGTGTCAAACATCGAAAAGGTTGATCGGATGGATCCGGTGCCCTCACAGATCAACGGTCCACAATGCTTATACACTCTGGCTTCAAAGGTTTCCAAAACACCATGCCCCCAATTCTCCTGGAGTGATAAACCCACAGACTCCTCGATCTGATGCCATGCATCCCTTCCAATGGACGAATGTGATGAATTTCAGCTCTTCGGAGCTTCGGGAGTCTTCCCGATTCTTTTTTCCAACTTTCCTCTAGAATGTTGGATCCACTGCCACATGTCCTCCCGGTGATCAACAGTCCCTGGGTTCTTGTTGCAATCCTTCCCTTACCTTATTGAAGAAATCATCTTCTTGGGAGAGGGTTATATTCCTTTTCTAGATGTTAGACTCTCCCATACATGTCATTACTAAGTGTATTTTCTACACACGTTGACTGAGTGCATTTGCCACTTTATTTTCCTTTCCCTTTATGTGTTTGATCTCAAAATCAAACTTACTTATCAGTGCCATCCATCTGGTTTGTCTAGAGTTCAACCTCAACTAGTCAAACAAATATTTTAACCCACAATGGTATGTCATCAAGACAAACCTTATTTTGAGCAGGCAATGTCTCCACATCTTCAATGCATGCATAATTGTTGCAGGTCCAAATCGTGGGTGACATATCTTTACTCATGCTCATTCAATTTTCGTGATTTAAAACTAATCACTTGTCCTTCTTTTATTAGCACTCCACCAATTCCCTCATGACAAGCATCAATACAAACTAATAAATCATTTGCAAGGTCTACAATCTTCAAAATAGGGGCATTGGTCAAAAGGTGCTTCAGTTGTTGAAAGTTGGCTTCACACTTTGTTTTCCACACGAACTTTTTCCCTTTTATCTGTAATGAGGTAATGGGATGACCAATCTTGGAAATCCCTTTATAAACCTTCTATAATACCCAACTAATCCCATGAAAGATCTTAGTTATGTTACATTTTGAGGAGCAGGTCAATCCATGATTGCCTTGATCTTTTCAGGATCTACCACCACTCCTTCTATTGAGATTATGTGGCCTAAATGTTGGATCTCCTTCTAAAAGAAGTCACACTTGTTGAACTTAGCATACATCCAGTGATATCTCAACACTTGTAGCACCATCTTGAGATGCTCATCATTCTCTTCTCTAGCATTGGAATACACCAAAATTTCATCCACAAATACTAAGACAAACTTGTCCAAATATTCGTTGAGAACAATATCCATCAAACACATGAAGGCATT
>ML818193.1:0-20194 GCA_009831015.1 Picea engelmannii
CATTGGAAATTCAGATGTTGGTGGAGATAAAGACCCTACTAGAAAGACAATTGAAAAGTCACACACTATTCATATATCTATAAAAATAAAAAGAGAAATTCAGAAAGAAGGACAAGAAGCACCTAAAGCTGAGACTAGTCCCAAAAACATGGAGATTGATGACATAATAGAAAAACCTAGCTGGCATGAACAAATAAAGTTTGAGAACGTGACTATAGATGAAGAATTGGCTTCCCAGGAGCCAAAGGTATTTGAAAAGGAATTTGTCACTTTGCACCATGCGACCTACAATAAGAATTAAAAAAAGTTGTTAATTGAAAAAGTAAATTTAAAAAAAAATATATATTTTTTTGAAAAATGGAAATCATAGATTGATATTCAAGGGGTAAAACCCTCGAAAATCATTGAGTTTCATGAAGCAACCACTAAATCCTTAAAGTATTCCATTGACGAGATAGAGAAGGAGAATTTGATCCTAAAGAAAAAAGTAAAATAATTGTAAAAAGCTTTGCTTCCAAGACCTTTGTTTGCCTAACCCATCACTACTATACAACCATTGTGCAGTCTCAAGGATGGACCTGAAACAAGCTCTGGGTTGAAAGGTTCATCAAGTTTATTAATGGTTGCAAGAAAGTATATTGGAGATAACATTAAAAGAAGGATAACCTTGTTCCTTGAAATGCGGGACTTAGCAACAAATTCAATTAATCTCTTTACAAGGGTCTTGCATTTTAAAGAGTATCTCCAAAAAGACTTGGAAAATGATGAAAGCTTTTACAAAGAATCCGTGGGTACATTTCGACCAAGGTCTAAAGTTTAAGTGATATACACATGAGAGACAAAAATATTCCTTCCGAAGTTCGTTTGAAACACATTAATGCTTTTTGGTTGAAACTAGTTAAGTGCTTGCGGGAATTGTTGTTCAAATGTGATGCTATAAATACTAAAAGAGGTGATTTGGTTTAAAACTTGTCAATTTGACTAAGGAACCAGAGGGATCACACTTAATTATGGACTCAATGCTCTTATCAAAAGAGCAATTACAAGAACAATTAGATGCCTTAAAGTTTTCTTGGGCCAATGAATTTAATTATTCAATTGAATTTAAGGTGGTTAATACGGTACATGAACAAAATGAAGATATTGAATACACACCTCATCAATTGAGCCTTGATCTTAAAGAGCTAGAAAATGAGTTATTTGAAACCAAGACTAAACAAGAGATAACAATTGCTCCTACGTGGGAGTATATTGAGCAATGGTTAAGGAAATCCTTGGTTAAAATAATCGAAACAGATCAACAAGAAGCCTGTAACACCGTTATGCCACCTCCATCCCATCAACATCCTATAAAAGAAACATCAACAAGCAGATAATGGTCCTAATATTCCATCATAGTAAGTCAAGTAGTCACTTTGTTTTTCCCTCAACTCTTTTCCTTTCTCAGTTAGTAGTCATTTTGCCTTTCTTGTTTCAGGATTTGTGAAAACCAAAGGCCAAATCCTGATTGTCTTGTTTTTGTCTTCCATGTCTTTCCTTAATTTCATGGTCCACAAGAGCCCAATCTCAGTCTGCTTTAAAGGAAAAATGTCTTTATTATGAACTTTACAAACATTATTACTTTTTAAAAGACGTCTATTAATTTTGAGGTTCCCAGAGAACTATTCAAGACATTACATTAATGATTTCTCATACTTTAATTTTAAGCATGATATTTCAAATGTGTGTCTATCAAAATATTTTTGGATCTTAATTGAATGATCATTTAAAGTTCTCTATCATATGTGGTTCTTATGTTCTTTCCTTTTGTTGAATAATGTGTCATACTTTGATTTATACTATGATGGAAATTCCACTGTGTGAGATTATTTACTCTCTTGGTTCTTAATCTTGTATTATAGTGTGAATATTTACCTTTTGGGAGATGCCTAGTCCTTTCTCAGGTATTCTTTGCATGTGGATATTTGTTTCAAGAATAAGCCCGATCCTCTCTTAGGCACTTTTAATATTCTTGTATTTTATTCAAACATAGAGGAGCACCATCTCTTTAAAAATGTAGAAGGATTTATCCTCGTGATGTTATCTTAAAGATCTTAAAATAGTCTTTTAGATCAAAAACTTATCTTCAAATCATAGTATTTCTTTTAAAGATGGAATTGGTCAAGAAACTAATAATTTTTGTGAATTGATGGCTTTAAAGCTAGTTCTCAAACTAGCACCTCTTTCTCATATACATCGTTGTTTCATATTTATAGGGACAAGAATAATGCTGCAAATGGCTCTCAAAAGTCGAAGTTGCGCTAGAACAAGGAATTTGGATTATTTCAGTAATCTAGAATGGACATACTGCATAATATATTCATAAACCTTGGACTTAACGTTAGCCATTACAATTCCTATTTCACTTTTTGTATAATGATGGACTTTCATAGATCTTTGGATGAATGATTAATGCACTTTTCTTAATGTCATTTTTGTTCCTTTTGAAAAGGCTAATGATGTAACTTAATAGGAACAAATTTCAGTTTTTTTTTTTTGGTGATGATGGATTGGACATAAGGATGCAATGTAAATGGATTAACAACACTTATGAATTTCATGGGCATTTGACAGTGTATTTTTGTCATATTAATGGAAATATAACTTTTTTCCTTGGAAAAAAAAGTTGAAATAAGTGTTCAATATGGAAATAAGTGTTAATGGGTGTTCAATTTATGGTGATATGGTGATAGGATGATGAGTAAATATTCATGAAGAATTTCCTTTGATGGGTAGACCTATGTCACGAGGTAGATACTTTGGATCTTAGATGAAAGGTATGTATCTAAGGCAATTTTACGAACATCATTTTTTACAGGGGTGGGGCCATAAAATCATATGATCAAGGCTTATTTGTAAAAGATGGTTTTCGTTTGTAGCATGTTAGTGAGTTGGTTAACCAATATCCTTACATGGAAAACTTGTAGTTATCAAAATTTTATAGAGATGATTTAATTGAATTAATACACTTGAGTTTTTATGGGAGGTGTTCAAATTCAATACGTTGAGATGATATATATTCAATTTGGAGTCCCATTTAAAAATAATCCTTTTCAACCCTTGTTTCAAAGATACTTTAATGCCTTGGGTTAGTGTTTCCATATGCTTGATTATTTGTTTTTACAACATGATTTTTGAAAGTGTTTCCTACCATACCTCTTCCATGCTTCATAAAAGCATCTCATGCACCAAATTTTCATTGGGTTGTCTTTGGATAATCCATTGAAGTTATATTTAATCCATTCAATTAGAGGTGGGGTCCATAGATCCCAATAAGACTTTAGGTTGTCTAATGTATATCCCTTATTGACAAAATAATAAAGTATGTTTAAATTCTTTTTGTTCGAATTAAAGCTTCCTTTAAATTCTATTAATTGGCAATACGTACATGCTTTAATACAAAAAAGGGTGGGCTACCAATGCAACCTCTACTATAAAGTCCAAAAATTGAAATTTGGGGTGGGATTATGCCAAAACACCTTACCATAAAGTCCCAATCATAGTCATAGAAACAAAAGATGAAGGGAATATCCTTAAGTAATAAACACTAGTCTATGACCACAACGATCGCAAGAGGAGGTTGGTCATAGTCGATTAGGGTCTTGCTCCATCCTATTATTGAAGGACCAACATTAATGAGTACCATGGAGTTGCACCCATTAGTAGATGGTTCTAGGGGATTGGGCCCATCTAATATAGTAAGTGATAACATAGGGAATTCTTTATTTGTGTGTGGGGGCCTTGGAGTTGAATTGCATGCACACTCTCAACAATCATGAACCTATTTCCCTGCAAAATGGTGAGGCATGTCGTGGTTCAATTGAATAGAGCCATGTCGAAATGAAGTGCAGGTAGGTTCAACATGCCAAATAATATAGGGGTGTAGTAGGCACTCTACTCATAGTGCATGCCCCCCCCTCCCAATACTTGACGAGTTGTTATAAATGATCCATATTAAGCCATAACTTTTGGGTATGCACATTAATCTACATTAACTATCCAACACATATTAGTGTTTCTTTGTACCAAGTGAACTTATGAGATAATACAATACCATTAAATAAAACATCATTACTTTTTTCCCAAATCCAAAAGAGATCTTTAGTTCTAATAAGCATTCAAGTCACTTGAAAAGAAATGGCCTAAGGAAAGTGATTTCCTAACAAGACAACCACCAAGATATGGAAGTATGCAAATAATGTTGACACACGTTCTACCAATCCCATAGATCCCTTGCAAGCAAGAAAAACCATAAAATATGTTTTAGGGTTTCGAGTCGCCCACACTATGGATAATGTGGGTGTTACATACCTAGGTATGTTAATCTTCCAACAACAAGGAGACCTCCAACCAACAAAATCCAGGCGAAGAATGCCTTTTTGCATTAAATAATAGGTTTCCATATGTTGTTTAATTGAAATTACCATGTTTCTCACTTGGATTTCAATTGTTGTACTTTGTTTAGTTGACTTTCGAGGAGGGGCTTGGAGCATAGCCACTTCTAACTCATGACTAACTTATATCTAAAGAAGATGGCAGCCTTGCCCCATTTCCAATCTCACCATAGGATAAGAAGTGATGGAAGGATAAGTCTTACACGAAGGCATCATGGATGAGCCCCTAAATGTGGTCCACAATAACCATATCAGTACTAGCTAGTGAAAACTTCCTCTTGATATTGGGTCAAGGAATCTAATTTGTGGATGGGTCATAAAATAAGTGAATGGTGGACTAAATGCCTTGCTGGAAAAGCTTTAGGGCTAAGAACCAGGTTGATTTGAACACCAATTTTTCATTAAATCAAATCAATGATGACCATCAAAGAAAGTGCTCATTTAATGGCACGCAAGTCCTAAGTGGAAACTCTCTTTAGGATAGGAAGAACATGAGTGCTTCCTAGGCCTTCCAAATACTTTGAACAAAAAAAGTGACTAAAACTTTGACCATTGAGTGGGTTAGTAGAACAATCTAAATATAAATGCCACATCAAGCTCTTTTTCCCAACAACAACCCTTATCAAATGTAGTGCCTAAGAAGGAATTTTCAAGGTTCACTGCTTTCCATAGCCCAAATCACCAATTTGGCATATAATGCCTATGATTTCACCCTAGTTTCGATGATACATAGGCCCTCAAATTCTTAAGCATAATAAAGCATCTAAATAGATTGATGGAAATTAGTTTCCTATTAGACTTTGCCCATTGAAATTTATCGAGGGATTTCTCAAGTTAGTCATAAGATGCCTTTGACGAGATTCAACACGAAGAATGGTATAAATGAGTAGAGTGAACACTTTGGTGCAAATATGGAATTTGGTGACTAGTGTTAAGGGCTTAATAATCCATTTATCTACCTTCTTATCAACCTTTGTACTTCCACTTCCCCGTGTCCCAAGGGGATTCCTTGAAAGCAATGTGAATACTTAGGAACTTAAAAATTTGAATGGTTTGTATCCAAGTCCATCTTTAGGAGGATAGGCACTTTGGCATTGGTAATTAGATTTACCTATAACATTCAGTCTTATCCCATTAGATACTTGACCCCATAGCAATACAAAAAATGTCCAGGAAATCCATGATATGGCTCTAGGATTGTTGGTCTTCTAAGATAGTTAAGAAATAGTCATATGCAAAGTGGTCATTGACTAATTTCCCATCTTATGGCTTAGGAAGAGGAATCCATTGAATGTGCCTCAAATTGACTCTTAAATTAAGCAAATATTCAAACACCTAGGCTACCTGGACATAAAGGATTTCATGAAGGACCATAGCTAGCTCATACAAGGATAGGGCTAGGTCACATGACCTCCTTTGTTCTTTTGAGATTTTGTAGGGCATAATGTTAAGAAATTTATGAGTAGCTTCCTATATTTTTTAGAGACATCTCTTGTGATAGAAGCATCATTATGTAGTGCTCCACAAATTCATGTTCAATTTTGTTTTACTTGGTCATCTAGACCAAGGTTTTATTCAAAGAATAAAATGATTCCTTAGCCTCCTCGATGGTCAGGGCCTTAAAAAATTCTTTAGTATGCATGTTTTCCATCATAAACTAGTGCAACCAAGCTCACAATTGAGCACCTCTCACTCAATAGACATCATAGACCCGAAGTAAGTGATATGGCTTTGCAGGATGGGATTGCTTGTCTTCATCATAGGAGAACCATTATACATATTCATGAGACAATTAATTCTATGCACCCAACATAATTGTGACCTCGACAAATTTTAGCCATTCAACTTTCATACCCTCACAAGAAGCTAATAGTTTTAAAAATATCATCCTCCCACCAAGCAACCCAACTTATACCCCCTTGTGGTTGGGGAATGATATTCCACACCATGCGAATGTAGGATATACAACCTAGACTATATACATGGAGACATTTAAAATATACTAGGTATAAATGGATCGGTCTCCCTCTTGATAAATCAAGAAAGAATGAATGATGCTATGAGAGATGGGCACCATCTAGTCATTGGTATATCCTTTCTACCCTTGTATAGAAATTTTTCCATGTGAACCAAACATTAGTGAAATCTTACCTCTGGTCATAGTTAGGTTCATACAACCCATGATGATCCTTAAGAGCTAAATAGGATTATTTCTTTTCTACAGATAGGTGATCCAAAATGCATCTAAACCAAGAATGGGTAAGATTCAATACGTGCAAGATTAAACCAATGATTCGTGGAGTTTAATAAACTATGTAAGAAACGTAAATGTGAAAGTCTAATAAGAAAAAATGAGAGCGTGAGAGGAAAATATAGAATAAAATGTAATTAAAAAATTGAATAGGAGAGAAGGTTGAGGGATGGGAAATGAAGGGAAAAGACTGTTGGCCTTCCTCCTACCCCTAGCTCTCCCTATTTCCTCATTCACTCTCATTCTCAATGGGTCTTTTGGCCAAGAGATAAAGAGGCATAGTAAGCCATGAATGCATTGTACTCAAGATTGTTAAGATGAAATACTGAGCCTCATTCAAATCTGGTTTTCTTGTTTGGGTTCTAGGGTAAATATTATGTCTGTTGTGTCTTGAATTTGGCTGAGTTTTCTTCGTGTTTGCGGTGTTCCTTTTTGCATGTGAGATCATTTATTACTTGTTGTTGGTAAATGCATCCATTGTTTTAATGAATAATTCCATGCAAGAACATTATTAGTTCCATTCGTAATTTTATTCTCCCATTGTAATTTAATGAATGTAAACAACTTTAGAATGATCACCATCCATCTGTAGCTCAAATAAAATCAAGGGTGGATAATTTTTTTATTGTTAGGCATTGTTCCCATTTCCAGTCCCTTGAAACCAAAAATCCTCTCTCCATTAAGTCCATTGGTTTTGTCTGAGTCAAATTCTTAATTGCCAAGTTGAATTCTCAATTGCCTCAGACATTTTCCCATTTCCCTGTGATGCTTTACTTCTTTCCAAGACAAGCTTACATTCCCTCGGGCATCTAAATTAATTGCTAAGGTGTTTTTATCTATTGGGACTATAATTCTCTCTCCCTGGGAAATTGAATTGTTTGTTGGTTGATTAATATTAATTGCTAGTCAATCCATTCAATTGCTAATCGACTTAACTACCTCCGATTGATTTGAATTCCATTGGGTCAAATTCTTTAGTGATGGGGTATTTAAATTAATTGTCAGGTCCAATTTAAGACTATTGGGGCATATGAGCATTCCCATAGGCTGTACATATCACTTCTGGGTGAATTTATTCCTTTCCCAATTACAAATTCTTGCATAGAGCAATTCCTTATTCCCTAGCTTGATTTAGAGGGCTGTACATTCTCCCCACATGTTGTATGACCTATTTGGACTAAAATTCAACTCTTGTCAATTATAAATTCCCTTGGGTCGATTGGACTTCCTCGTAATCAATTTTTTTTTGTGGAGTCAAACTTTTACCTTTTGGGCCAACTTGAGTTCTTTGCTAGTTGATTTGCAATGTTGGTCGACTTATGTTGCAAGCTTAGTTGACTTTCATTTACCTATTTGACTTAATTCCTTTATTGGTCGATTTATTCTTGGTCGATTCATCAGCTAGTTGATTCGACTTTCGACCTAGATTATTTTCAGTGTTGGTCAACTTTACTTAGTCTTGTTGACTTACCTTTGCTTGGTTGAGCCACAACGTTGATGGGTGTATTTAGAAGTTGTTTGAAAAATTTCTACTAGCTTGGGTGTAATTAAAAGTCGTGGGGTGAATTCATAATTGGATGGGTGTATTTAGATGTTGTTGGGACATTTTCCTTCATTATTGGTTTCCCAATCCACCCTTTAGACATTTCTCTTTGTCATTGGTTACCTAATTCACCCTTTGAGCCTTTATCTCTACTACTGATAAACCCAACTCGTCCGTTGAGATTTCCAATTCATGGGCTTGGTAATTGATTTATGAGCATATTTATAAGCCATTGGACAACAAAATATTTAGAGTGGACACTTGGGATTGGCTGGCTCATTGGGAACACATATTTTCCATTGAATTGTCATCAAGTTTCATATGTGTAGACAAGTTTGTGAACAAAGGGGATTGCAGTTGGTCGTTTCTATTGGTTGCATAGAGAAATCTTTGTAGCCATTATAAGGGTGGAGACTAACACCAAGAACTCACATAGTATCACAATTTGGTCACTAGCTTCAGAAGATTTGCAGAGAATTGATCTTTATTGACTGGATTGTTATTGTGTCACCAACTGGTTGTGGTGTGCATGTTACAATCAGGAGAAGGTTTTGCAATAAGGGAGAGAAGAGAGACATTTGTACAACACAAAGGAATAGATGCCTAGTGGCTTTTATACAGACACAACTCTATATATAAGACTGAGATAGAGACAGAGACAAGAAAATTAAATTTTACAAAGGATCCGTGTTGGTTAAGCAAGTGGGCTATATGTCCCTTTTTTATATACCATATGGTATTAGAGAAGTTTCATCCTTGACCATGATATCTACCAACACTTTGAATAAAATATTGCAGACCTTAGGATAGGTAAAGAAAGCCGAGACAAGTTGGAAGACTTAAGGGCTAGCAATGGTCAACTTTAGAAAGAAAATGATGAATTGAAAGAGTGTGTTTAGATGTTCAATAAGAGGATGGAAAAGATGGAGAAGCACATTGAGACATCTATCAAATTGTTTCCATTACTCAAGAAGAAGTTTGAAGAACATTAGGACACCCTCACAACAACCATGACAGAATGTGACAAGCACATAACATAACTTGTACACCTTGGTGAGAAGGTCATCCAACTGGATAGTTGTAACACCCATGTTTCCCCAGTTTGTAAATATTATTATTGTGAACAAGACTATGGACAACTCTATCATATGAATGTTGGAAAGACAATGAGCCTTGCTAAAGAAGGCAATGTATATATTCTGTTATTTAATAAAAAGAAAATTGTGGCATGAATGCTCAAAGAGGGTTTCCAATGTAGATCATAATGCATGAGAGGGGATGGTAAGGGGAACCAATAATGGTTGAGATGACCCCTGTCAGGTCGATACTCTACTGGATATAAATTGCTCAGACCCAAAACAACCTTTTGGCCCATAAAATTTAATTACCAGTCAGGATGGTAGTTGGGAAGTCTTCTTCAAGAGTCAATGAAGAGATGGGTAGAGTACCCATCTGGAAACTTCCTGATATGACCCACAAAATCTTGCTGGGAAAGGAAAGAAAAGGAAGGAAATTCATGGGAAAAGGGAAAAAGAAGAGAGGATGCACGAATGGGTTTGAGGACCATTTGAGAAGAAGTAGAGCATGCGAGGCTCCTTGGTTCTGAAGAGAAATGAGAAAATAAGCTGTTCTAGGTATAAGAATGCTTGGACGGTGTTTTCTAATCAAGCTGATAAACAAAGTTGCAGTGATTGAGTGAGCGATCAAAACATGCTCCCTTTCTTAGTGGATAGAAAATTGGACTGTCAAGTTGCTGTGTGAAAAGGAGAGTAACCTTTGTCCCTTGCTGTTGCTGAGAAAAAGCATAATCTCTCTCATGGAATCACGATCTACCTAGGTGTTGGAAAATTTAGGAATACTCCAAGAGAAACTGTGCCTATGGTTGGGTGGAAAAGGGAACCCCTTTCAACAATTTCCAACTAATTTCAAATTTCAGATAAGTGTGACTCTGAGTTTTATATTGTCTTGATTGTTTTGTTGTAATATGTATTTTCTTGAGCTAGATGATGGAATGATCTTTTACCTTATTTGAATGGTAGAATTTGTGGCTCTGATGGCCTAGAGGCCTAGAAAAATTTGAAGTAAAACTTGAACATCAGATTTTGTAAATGATTTTATTCCTACCTCTGTTTAAAATGGAGAAATATTAGTAATGGGTTTTAAATGAATTTGGGGGCATATGACTTTGGACTCTGTGCTGGTTGGAAAACACTCAAAGGGATTTCCCAAGGATCAATTTTGCAAATATAGAGTCGGGATAGACTCTACGAGATTGCTCAGGTCCAGTCGATCCCTCAAAATCACCTTTTTCCCTGTAAATATTTTTATCTCTGTAAACGAAAGGCACTTCCTTCAAACCATTCTTTCGAGTGACCATAGGCTCAAGTCCACGGGCTTAGCCAAATATTGGATAAGATTTAACAGTGTAGCCATCGGGGGATTGCCAAAGTTCCACAAGACCAGGACCTTGGAACCCTTCACTACGCTCAAAAGGAGCTAAGCCTTCTGGGCTTCGGGACTTCAGAAGTTCGGGGCTTCAGGATGTTGGGGATTTGGGATGTTGGAATCTCATAACATTCAAATCCTGTCGAAGGCAACTTGTCGAAATGGTTACCAGATGGTTTGACCGACAACTAGCGTTTTCTTACCCGTTATCATGGGATTCACCTTATCGTTAAAGACTTACCAACTTTTGATTGCGAGGACTCTCCTCACCATTGATCATGATCACAAATCAACGGGGTGCTCCTCGGGGGATGCTACCCAAATTATCTACTTGATCGGGTGACTGGCAGGATTTTGCGATTTCATGACTTCGTAACTCATGCGATTCCCCACCCTTCAACCTCCTTAGAGTATTACTGGACGAAGTGGTCACGATGTAGTGACTACCATTTTCTTCTGGTCAACACTCCTGCTTATTCTATCCTTCCACTGTTCCTGATCGAACGACTGAAACAGATCCCAAAGGATCTTGGATAAAAAGTCCACATGACTTTGGGACTTCAGCCTTAGAGACTTCGGGAGTTTGGAGTAGTGCGCAACTAAACTATGGCCCAAAGGCTAGAGATTGCTTACTTAACGGGATTAAAGAAATCTTGTGATTAGCCTTAAAGTTGTTTTCATAAGTACACGCGTGGGACCCTCTTCGGGAGTTCGAAACTTGGGGACTTTGGGAAATTCGAGGATATAGGAGGGTGTGTTAAACACCGAAGCTCCCTTGTTGTGGTGTCCATCTCTGATTGGAGGATCCCACGTATGCCATGGTGATGTGGCATGCCTGGATAGTTCCACGTGGCATCGTGATATTGGTTGCGAATTAAGTGTGGGACCCCCCCCCTTGTCAAGTCTAAACCATGTGTTAAGTGTGGATAAATCTCAACTGTCAGATATAAGGGTGTATAGAGCTCTACCATAGATCTAGGAGTGGAAAGAGACTTCAAGACTTCGGGTCTTCGGGAAAGTTTTTGGACCCGCACAAAAATTGTCGAAGGGCTGAAAGCTCGATAGCCACGAAGATCTGGGGGGATATTCCCTGTAACCCATCCTTCTGCGACCACGTCACTACTAAAGAATGATGACATGGGTCACGAGAGTGCCATGTCGGACGACACGAGAGAAGTGATGCCACGTGGATGCTACGTGGCGAAGGGGGTGACCATTCGCCAATGACGTCCAGAAAACTTCGAAAAGCCATAACTTTCAAATCGGAACTCAATTTTGGACACGGGTATAGTCATTGGAAAGCTCTTGGTGAGCACAAGGCGATGGAGTCCTCATTTGAGGAATTAAGGGAGTTGTAGGAAAGTGGAAAATTTATATCCCATCCTTTAAAAAGAGTACTTAGGGGACCAGGTGTGTGACATAGTGGTATCAGAGCAGGAAACAACACTTGGCCTGCATGGGCTCATGAAAGAGCAGAATCAATTCTAATAGAAAACCTTTAATGGGCAGAGCATCCTACCCTACCCATATGTAAGAGATTATTTAAGCTTTACTACTAAAAAGAGTGAGACTTTCTGTTGTTTCTAAATGTTTTTAATATGAACTACATATTGTTGTTATATGTGGAATAATGAATCTAATTTTACCTTATAAAAATTGCTTATGTTGTTCATAAAATTGAGGACACTTGAATAACATAAAATGTTGTTATCAACACTCAAACAATCAACGGACATCAAGGAAAACTACAACGTAAAGAATGATGACACACCATGAGTTGGGATAAATCTCCCATAATAGAGAAGAAGAATCTCATGAAAGGAGAGTGGTGGAAACCCCTCCAGACTTAGCTGAAACTGTAAGAAGCCTTATGGCAGAATTACAAAGTTGTAAGGCATATGATGAAAGGATGATAAAAGAACATGAGAAATAAATTGAAATTAATGCAGTCCTTTTGCAAATCCTATCAGACATACAGAGGAATCTGCAACATGGACCAATGGCCAATAATGTGGACAGACATAATACTAATAAAGACCAAATTCTACCCGAGATACAAAAACATGGCCATGAAAATAACATCAGAAGAAGAAGCACCTCAAAGAAGGCCTGACATGGAGCCAAGAAGCATGCTAACATCGAGGATTCACCCAAAGAATCCTCTAGTGAGGAAACTAATAGTTCACAGAAATTGTCTAGCAGTGGGACTAGTTCACCTTTTCAGAGGAGAAGAAAGAAGAGAAAATGTGCTAAGGGCAGTGACCTTGAAGAGTTTAAGAAAGCCAAGCCACCCGCTTTTGATTGGGAGATTAAGAAGGGGGGAGAAGCATAAGCTTAGCTACCTGGTCTAAAGTTGTACTCCAGAGTCCATGACTAGTATGAAAACTTAAAGGCCCGAATAACCATTTTCAACTTGAATGGAAAGGCCTCCATCTGGTCGGAGGACCTTAGAAATGTGAAAGGAATCTATGCGAAGGAGTTGTCATGGAAACAATTTGAGAAATATTTCAAGAAGAAGTACCCATCTGAGACGTACTATGATGAAAATACTAAGGAGTTCTATGAAATCAAGTTAGGACAACTCACCATGGATGAATATTCCAACACATTTCTTGAGATAATAAGGTATGTACCTGACATCAAGGATGAAAAGACAAATATACAATGATTCATTAGTGGACTACCTCAATCCTTTCGAGACAAAATTGAGTTTGATGAACCTAAGACCTTAGAAGACACCATTAGAAAGGCAAGGTACTGCTATGAACAATTCAAGCACAAGGCCGAACTTGCTAAGGATTGGAAAAAGGAAAGCAATTTGGGACTCAAGAAAAAGGGGTTTAAACCTTCAAGGTTTAGGAACCATGGGAAAGGCTCTAAGATGATCCCTCTTGCAAAAACTGTGTATGAGTAGAATTTTCCCTCTCAGAGTGGAAATAAACCCTTGGGATCATCCCCAGGAAAGCATGATAATACAAAGAGAGAACCCTTGAAGTGTTGGGTATGTGGAGAACAACACTTGTTGAGGGACTGTCCACATAAGCAACAAGACAATATGAGATTCTACAACATCTAGGAAGCTACCATAGTCAATGATATTGCTAGGAGCATGCCACAAATTTATGTAGCCCTGGATAATAGACAAGTTGACCACCAGGCTTCAGTAGTGGAGATGGAAGCCATAAAAACATGCTAAATCATGGTTGGTACAACTAGCCACTGGAACAAAAAGGAAAGTAACAGAGGTCATACCAACATGCCAATTCATTGTGAATGGGCTATCCACCCAAACAACTCTAAACCTACTTCCTTTAGGATCTTATGACATTCCACTTGGCATGGATTGGTTGGCAGCCCACAAAGCCAAGTTAGATTGCTACAATAAAATGTTAGAATATGAAGATGAGGAAGAGGAGAAGAGGACCCTACAGGGAATTCAAAAACTTGTCTCCATGAGGCAAATATTAACCCTCCAAGTGAAGAAGTATTGTATAAAAGGATGTCCTTTGCATGCAATACAAGTATTGAACTTTGTTGAGGATAGAAAAACAAGTTTATAGGACCACCCTATATTAAGATAATATAAAGATGTGTTTCCATAAGGGTACCGGGTCTACCTCCAAGAATAGAAATTGATTTCTCAATAGAACTTGTGCTTGGAGTGGTGCCAATGTCTAGAGTACCCTATGGAATGGGTACATCAGAGCTGGTTGAACTCAAACTACAACTAAAGGAGATGTTAGAAAAAGGTTACATCCGACCTTGTATCTCCCCTCAGGGCACACCAACCTTGTTTGTAAAGAAGAAGGATGGCACACTTAGATTGTGCATAGACTACCACCAACTCAATAAGATGACAATCAAGAATAAGTACCCCTTACCAAGGATTGATGACCTATTCAACCAGCTGAGGGGTGCTACAATATTTTCCAATATTGAATTAAGGTCTGGATACCATCAAGTCCGAATTAAGGGTGAAGACATCCAAAAAACTGCCTTTAGGACAAGATATGGGAACTATGAATTTGTAGTGGTGCCATTTGGACTTACCAATGCACCCGCCACATTTATGTGCTTGATGAATAATGTACTCAACAAATTCTTGGACAAATTTTTATTGGTATTCATAGATGAAATTCTGATATATTCAAGGAGTAGAGAGGAGCATGAAGAACACCTCAAGTCAATGCTTCAAGTGCTAAGAGAGCATTATCTCTATGGAAAGTTTAGTAAGTGTTTTTTTTTCAAAACAAGGTCCACTACTTAGGCCATGTCATCATTGAGGAAGGAGTGACAGTTGACTCTGATAAGATCAAATCCATTATGGATTGGCCTACACCAAGGGATGTCTATGATATTAGATCCTTTATGGGCCTAACGGGGTACTACAAAAAAAGGGAGTTAAATTTGTTTGGACCATAGAATATGAAGAGAGTTTTCACCAACTAAAACACCTTTTAACCAATGCACTAGTGCTGAAAATTGCAGACCCAAGAAAGGAATTCCTTGTGTGTACAAATGCCTGCAAAGAGGGACTCGAAGGAGTCCTAATGCAAGAAGGGCATGTAATCTGTTATGAATCCTGAAAATTGAATGAACATGAAATCAATTATGTGACACACGACTTGGAATTGGATACCATAGTACATGCTTTGAAAATGTGGAGGCATTGCCTCCTAGGATAAAGATTTGTACTTATGACCAACCAAAATTGGTTGAGATACTTGTTTGACCAGCCCAAACTCAATGCTAGGCAAGCTAGGTGGATGGCTCTCCTTAGTGAATTTGATTTTGAAATTAAGCATATTAAGGAAAGGAAAACATAGTGGATGAGGCCCTCAATAGAAGTATGAAATTGATTCACTTGGTAGCTGTAAGAGTTTGTGAATCATACATCAAGGAGAGAGTCAAAGGTGCTTAAGAAGAAGATGAGTTTTTCAAAACTATGAAGTCATACCTAGAGAAAGAGCCCATAGGGCTGAAGTATGGGGGCTATCAATTGTGGAATGATGGCCTGCTAACTTACAAAGATAGGTTGTATATCCCAAATTGTGATGACTTGAAGAGGTTCATACTGGATGAACTACATAAAATACCATACACTGATCACCCTGGTTATAAAAAAATGATCACAACCACTAAGAAACTATTTTATTGGCCGAGAATGACGAAGGACATAGCTGAATACTTGGATAAATGTTTATAATGTTAGCAAGTTAAGGTAGAGAATAGGCATCTAGCAGGATTGTTGCAGCCCCTACCAATTCCAGAGTGGAAATGGGAAACCATCTCCATGGATTTCATCATAGGATTGCCTAAATCAACCAAGCAGAATGATGCTATTATGGTAGTTGTGGATAAGCTGAGCAAGGTTGCTCACTTTATCCTTGTAAATTCAACTTGCAAGGCAATAGCTATTGCTAATATCTTCATGAAAGAAATATTTAGACTAGATGACATGCCTAAGGAGATCATATCAGACAAAGATACAAAATTCACTTCAAATTTTTGGAAATATTTGTTTGCTGGCTTTGAAACTAAATTGCTATTTAGTACAACTTATTACCCTCAAATTGATGGAGAAATAGAAAGGGTAAACCAAGTGCTAGATGACATGTTAAGGTTGCATGTGATGCATCGGCCCAAGAAGTGGGAAGACTACCTACCAGTGGTAGAGTCTTCTTATAACAATGGCTATCATGAGTCATTAAAGTTGAGCCCTTTTGAGGCTCTCTATGGTAGACAATGCAACATCCCAATCAACAGGAATAACCCAGTAGACAAAATAACACTTGGACCATACCTACTAAAAGACATGGAACAACATGTAGTTCAAATCAAACAAAATATGAAGATAGCTCAGGACAGGTAGAAGAGCTATGTAGACAAAAATAGGTCTCCTAAAGAGTTCAAAGTAGGGGATCATGCATTTATTCGAATTAGACCAAGAAGAAGTTCTTTGAGAATGGGAACTTGTGCCAAGATGGCACCTCGGTTTTGTGGACCCTTTGAAATTCTGGACAGAGTGGGACTTGTAGCATAGAGACTATGTCACATACCCACTATAACGTAGTAAAATTTTTCGTTTTTCCCCAAGGGACAGAATCCCCGATTACCGATGAGCTCCTTTTAACCTTAGCCCTACCAGCTATGCTGCTGGTCTACGTGACCTGCCTTCATATGGCCACAGTCCTAGGTTCCTATCGGGATTTCGACATTTTCAATGTCGATGTGCGAACATCCCCAAGACTCGCGATTCTTCGATTCCCGACGCGCCTTTTTCACGCTAGCCCTCCTGGCTCAGCCCCTAGTCCACGTAACCATCACCCCGTGACCACAACCTTACCCCTTCGTCGGGGTTTTGGGGTTTGTGATGCCAAAATGCATGCGCCTACAGGATTCCCGACTCCTCGAATCCCGATTCTCCGATGGCTCCCAGTTTTTAACCTGCCACCTGTCCTCCACCGACTCCTGTGTGGCCCACGCTATATTCCTACCTGTCGGAGTATCGCATTTCGCGATTCCAACATGTAAGAGTTTCACGCCTTCGAAAACTTCGATTCTCCGATCCCCGACTCCTCGGGATCTCCTGACACGCGTCCCAAATAATGGGCGGTTTTGATCTCGTTAGAATATTGCGACTTCGCAGCTTCTGTTGCCAAGATCAAGGGCTTCAACCTACGAAACCCCGATACATGATCCTACGTGTAGATCCGACGGTTCTCCTGCGACCTAGATCCAACGACTACCCTTCTTTCTCGCTCCTCGTGTCTCGCGACTTGGAGCACCAAATGCTTGGACCCTTACCCTACGAACCTCCGAGTTCACGAGATCCCTGGATCTCTGCCACCTGTCCTCCTCGAATGGACGAATCTGATCCTCTCGTGGCTTCGCCATTCGCGACTTGGAGCATCCAACTTTTGGACTCCTACCTCACGAACCTCTGAGCTCACGAGATCCCTGGATCTCTGCCACCTGTCCTCCTCGGATGGACGACTCTGATGCTCTCATGGCTTCGCCATTCGCGACTTGGAGCATCCAACTTTTGGACTCCTACCCCGCGAACCTCCGAGCTCACGAGATCCCTGGATCTCTGCCACCTATCCTCCTCGGATGAACGGCTCTGATCCTCTCATGGCTTCGCCATTCGCGACTTGGAACATCCAACTTTTGGACTCCTACCCTGTGAACCTCCGAGCTCACGAGATCCCTGGATCTCTGCCACCTGTCCTCCTTGGATGGACGGCTTTGATCCTCTCGTGGCTTCGCCATTCGCGACTTGGAGCATCCAACTTTTGGACTCCTACCCCGCGAACCTCTGAGCTCACAAGATCCCTGGATCTCTTCCACCTGTCCTCCTCAGATGGATGACTTTGATCCTTTTTGCGCCTATTCACGAGGCTTAACCCTCGTCTATCCCCCTATAGATCTAACGACTGTCGAGTTTCCTAGCTAAGATCTGACGGTTCAGATCGGTCCTGATGCTGTGCCCTTTCCTACTGCTCTTTGGACGTGGAAAAACCAACGGTCCAGATGTTCTCGTGGAGCCCAGGGGTCTACGATTCAGATTTCCTCGCTATTCACGAAGATAGAGGAAAAAGGGTTAAGGCAATTAACGCCCTTGTTCATTCCTTTGATTTAACGATCGTGAATGACCGCAGGTTCCCCGATAGGATCTCATCCGTTGATCAATACTTATCCCTACGCTGCTACTTCGGGATTTTTAAGAGGGTCATTCCTCTTTATACAGGGTTGCTAAGACTTGCACATTCAAGTCCTTTTTCCAGGTTCTTGGTAAGCCTTTCTAAGAAGGGAATCTCTGTGAAGAGATCTAATCGAGGGCATTCCTGGAAACAGACAAAGGGAAACAAACTCCCGAGGTTGGACTGGAAGTCTGACTTGGTTCAGCTCATGCATAATCAAATCCATTTATCAACATAAATCATGCATGGTTTCCTCTATTATAAGCATATATCTATTCATTCTTATCAAACACTGCATCGACATTCTAACACTGAAATCATTCACAATTTCACAGTTCTATGAGCATATATATACATATACCAGTCTATGAATTTCAAGATGCAATATATATAAAACACTTATCAGAAATAACACCAGAAGTGGGTGCGACTACTGAGAGGGGTGCTCGTTTCCACCTAACCGTAGGCGTAGCGACTCCCAATGGATTTACCACTAGCCACCCCCGAGCTGAGACCACGATGCTCTGAGACTGCGTCTCTCTGTCTGCCAGTGACCAGGAGCGAAGGTTGCAATCCTCCCTCTCTGCGATCACTCACTCTGCGTAAAAACTGCCAGAGTTCCCCTCGCGTCTGCCCTTTCAATCGTCTCTGCCATACGCCTTATCCTCTCGCGAGGTTGTGTGTGGCACGATTACCCTCGCACTGATCAGGCCTGACGGCTCTACGGATGGGCGGTTCACCATCCCATCCCTCATCAAGCCATCCGCCTACCAGCCTGTGAGGCATTGAATTTCAGGGCCAGCGAGCCACTTTTGGTTCTCCGGTCCAGTGGAGTCCAAATATGGTATTTACTTCTCGGTGGAGGTTAACGCCACCTTTTCAGGTGCCTTCCACCGCCATCGTGGTCTCTTTTTCTGCACATCCCCTCATCAACAGTCCTGCAATAAATTCATAATGTTATTCACATTCATTGACCTCTTCCTCAAGGTCCATTTACATCACATAATCATATTTATGAGTTTTCCATAGTTCTTGGCCAGTTCAGATATATATATATTTACAAGTTGGGGGAAACAGGGTGTTACAATTCCCTCCCCCTTAAAAAGGAACATCGTCCTCGATGTTCTTATCTACTAACATGATTTGCATGTACAGGAGTAAACAAAATCGGATATGCCAGTTTCATGGCATCTTCCATCTCCCATGTAGCCTCATCTGGGCCAAAATGTTTCCACTGCACCTTGACATGTGCAATGGTTCTGTTCCGGAGTCGGGTTTCCTTTCTGTCCAATATGCATTGGGGTTCTAGTAGAAATTATCCCTCCGGTTCCACCTGGATCACAGACCAATCAATTATATGGTTGGCATCATGTACATATTTCTTCAATAATGAAACATGGAAAACATTATGTGCTTTTACTGTGGGAGGGAGTGCTAGCCGATAGGCTACAGGTCCCACTCTGTCTAGAACCTCAAAGGGTCCACAATACCGGGGTGCGAATTTGGCACAAGATCCCATTTTCAGGGAGCTCCTTTTGGGCTTAATTCTGAGATATAAATGGTCTCCAATTTTGAACTCTCTTGGAGTTCTCTTTTGATCAGCATAGCTTTTCTGTCGGCTCTGAGCGGCCTTCATATTTTGTTTTATCTGAGTCACTTGTTGTTCCATTTCTTTCAACATATCGGGTCCAATAGAAATCCTATTTACATGATTACTCCAGCTGACTGGAGTATTACACTGTCTACCATAGAGGACCTCGAAGGGACTCATCTTTAAGGATGCTTGGTAGCCGTTGTTGTAGGCAAATTCTACCAATGG
>ML818193.1:23289-35884 GCA_009831015.1 Picea engelmannii
GCATTCCAAAGGTTTCCTCTTTGGGTTATCAGTCTTTACTGGTATAGGTCCAGAAGTTTTATTTCCGTCCACCGAGGGAAAGTTCTGCTGGAGTACACTCCGAGTTGGAAAGTTCATTCTGGGGTTTTTCTTGTAGTTTTTTAAATCCTGAGGATTTGCTCCCCTTTTTCTGAAATCTCGAACCACTCTTCTGTTTCCAGTCTCCATGAGACTCTGCCCGATGTCCATATTGTTCATGACAATATGTTGCTTTTCAAATAGTGTCTTCTAAGGTCTTTGGCTTGTCGAATTCGATTCGGTTTCGGTATTCCTTGGGTAGCCCACTGATGAAGCGTTGTGCTTTTGCCTTCTCTGCTTTGATGTAGGGTACATATCTCAATAAGTCGAGGAATTTGTTGACATATTCCTCCATAGTAAGTTGTCCCAGTTTGTGTTCATAGAACTCTTTAGCCTTCTCATCGAAATACCTTTCCGACAAATACTTCTTCCGGAAGTAATTCTCAAACTGTTTCCAAGACAGGTCCTCCTCGTGGACCCCTTTCATATTCTTAAGGTCTTCCCACCAGATGTAAGCCTTTCCGTTCAGATTGAAAGTGGCCACTCGGGCCTTCAAGTTCTCTGAGAAATCATGGACTCTGAAATATTTCTTCAGTCCAAGTAGCCAAGCCTCAGCTTCCTCTCCCTTCTTTATCTCGCCGTTGAAGGAGGGAGGTTTGGCCTTTTTGAATTCCTCAAATTTATGACTCTTGGAAGTCTTTTGCTTCTTTTGTTTCTTTTGAGAATAAGAACTGGTCCTGCTACCGGAAGAGCCTTCTGAATCACCAGCTTCCTTCTTAGTGGAATCATCTGGCATTGGCCCTTTACCTCTGGGGTGGACCTTTCTGGATGTGCTTCTCTCAGTGTGGCCACTGACATGACCACGATTCAGCATCTCAGGTTCATGCTGCATTTGTCGCTGTAGGTCGGATAAGCTTTGCAGTAGAACTACATTAATTTCGGTTTGTTTTTCTTGTTCTTTCATCATCCTTTCATTGTCGGCCTTACAGCTTTGCAATTCGACCATGAGACTCCTCACAGTCTCAGCTAGGCCTGGAGGGGTTTCTATTGCTCTTCTTTCGTCTGACTCTTCATCTCTGTTGTGGGATCCTTCTCCCACCTCTTGGTGAGTCACCATTCTCTGCGTTTGTAGATTCCCGTGGTTGATCGTCCACTTGAGTGAAAAGACAAACGCTGGCTGTTAGTCAAGAGTTAAATTCATTTTTATAAATTGCGCACAAATTCATAACTCTTTCACATGCATACACAGTCGGGTTCTCATTTTCCAAGTTCTTAATCCTGGACAAGAAAGTTAAGTCAGGGGATTACTCCTCGTAGGAGTGCTTCGAATGCGGTTTATGCGTGACTCATGCATGAGCCCAATCAGGTCGAGTGTTGTAACCATGCTCTGATACCAATTTGTCACATACCCACTATAACGTAGTAAAATTTTTCATTTTTTCCCAAGGGACATAATCCCCGATTACCGATGAGCTCCTTTTCACCTTAGCCCTACCGGCTATGCTGCTGGTCTACGTGACCTGCCTTCATATGGCCACAGTCCTAGGCTCCTATCGCGATTTCGACGTTTTCAATGTCGATGTGCGAACATCCCCAAGACTCACGATTCTCTGATTCCCGACGCGCCTTTTTCATGCTAGCCCTCCTAGCTCAACCCTTGGTCCACGTAACCATCACCCCGTGACCACAACCTTACCCCTTCGTCGGGGTTTCGGGGTTTGCGATGCCAAAATGCATGCGCCTACAGGATTCCCGACTCCTCGAATCCCGTTTCTCCGATGGCTCCCAGTTTTTAACCTGCCACCTGTCCTCCACCGACTCCTGTGTGGCCCACACTATATTCCTGCCTGTCGGAGTATCCGTTTCGTGATTCCAACATGTAAGAGTTTCACGTCTTCAAAAACTCTGATTCTTCGATCCCCGACTCCTCGGGATCTCCTGACACACGTCCCAAATAATGGGCGATTCTAATCTCGTCAGAATATCGCGACTTCACAGCTTCTGTTGCCAAGATCAAGGGATTCTACCTACAAAACCCCGATACATGATCCTACGTGTAGATCCGACGGTTCTCCTGCGACCCAGATCCAACGACTACCCTTCTTTCTCGATCCTCGCGTCTCGCAACTTGGAGCACCAAATGCTTGGACCCTTACCCTGCGAACCTCTGAGTTCACGAGATCCCTGGATCTCTGCCACCTATCCTCCTCGGATGGACGGCTCTGATCCTCTCGTGGCTTCGCCATTCGCAACTTGGAGTATCCAACTTTTGGACTCCTACCTCGCGAACCTCCGAGCTCATGAGATCCCTGGATCTCTGCCACCTGTCCTCCTCGGATGGACGACTCTGATCCTCTCGTGGCTTCGCCATTCGCGACTTGGAGCATCCAACTTTTGGACTCCTACCTCGCGAACCTCCGAGCTCACAAGATCCCTGGATCTTTACCACCTTTCCTCCTCGAATGGATGGCTCTGATCCTCTCGTGGCTTCGCCATTCGCGACTTGGAACATCCAACTTTTGGACTCCTACCCCGCGAACCTCCGAGCTCATGAGATCCCTGGATCTCTGCCACCTGTCCTCCTCGGATGGACGGCTCTGATCCTCTCGTGGCTTCGCCATTCGCGACTTGGAGCATCCAACTTTTGGAGTCCTACCCCGCGAACTTCCGAGCTCACGAGATCCCTGGATCTCTGCCACCTGTCCTCCTCGGATGGACGACTCTGATCCTTTTTTCCCCTATTCATGAGGCTTAACCCTCGTCTATCCCCCTATAGATCTAACGACTGTTGGGTTTCCTAGCTAAGATCTGATGGTTCAGATCGGTCCCGATGCTGCGCCCTTTCCTACTTCTCTTTGGACATGGAAAAACCAACGGTCCAGATGTTCTCGTGGAGCCTGGGGGTCTACGATTCAGATTTCCTCGCTATTCAGGAAGATAGAGGAAAAAGGGTTAAGGCAATTAACGCCCTCGTTCATTCCTTCGATTTAACGATCGTGAATGACCGCAGGTTCCCCGACAGGATCTCATCCGTTGATCAATACTTATCCCTACGCTGCTACTTCAGGATTTTTAAGAGGGTCATTCCTCTTTATACAGGGTTGCTAAGACTTGCACATTCAAGTCCTTTTTCCAGGTTCTTGGTAAGCCTTTCTAAGAAGGGAATCTCTATGAAGAGATCTAATCCAGGGCATTCCTGGAAACAGACAAAGGGAAACAAACTCCCGAGGATGGACTGGAAGTCTGACTTGGTTCAGCTCATGCATAATCAAATCCATTTATCAACATAAATCATGCATGGTTTCCTCTATTATAAGCATATATCTATTCATTCTTATCAAACACTGCATCGACATTCTAACACTGAAATCATTCACAATTTCACAGTTCTATGAGCATATATATACATATACCAGTCTATGAATTTCAAGATGCAATATATATAAAACACTTATTAGAAATAACACCAGAAGTGGGTGCGACTACTGAGAGGGGTGCTCGTTTCCACCCAACCGTAGGCGTAGCGACTCCAAATGGATTTACCACTAGCCACCCCCGAGCTGAGACCATGATGCTCTGAGACTGCGTCTCTCTGTCTGCCAATGACCAGGAGCGAAGTTTGCAATCCTCCCTCTCTGCGATCACTCACTCTGCGTAAAAACTGCCAGAGTTCCCCTTGCATCTTCCCTTTCAATCGTCTCTGCCATACGCCTTATCCTCTCACGAGGTTGTGTGTGGAACGATTACCCTCGTGCTGATCAGGCCTGACGGCTCTACGGATGGGCGGTTCACCATCCCATCCCTCATCAAGCCATCCTCCTACCAGCCTACGAGGCATTGAATTTCAGGGCCAGCGAGCCGCTTTTGGTTCTCCGGGCTAGTGGAGTCCAAATACGGTATTTACTTCTTGGTGGAGGTTAACGCCACCTTTTCAGGTGCCTTCCACCGCCATCATGGTCTCTTTTTCTTCACATCCCCTCATCAACAGTCCTGCAATAAATTCAGAATGTTATTCACATTCATTGACCTCTTCCTCAAGGTCCATTTACATCACATAATCATATTTATGAGTTTGCCATAGTTCTTGGCCAGTTCAGATATATATATATATATATATATATATATATATTTACAAGTTGGGGGAAACAGGGTGTTACAGACTAGCACTTCCTCCCACATTGAAAGCACATAATGTTTTTCATGTTTCATTATTAAAGAAATATGTATATGATTTTAATCATATAATTGACTGGTATGTGATCCATGTGGAACCAGAGGGAGAATTCCTACTAGGACCACAATGCATAATAGCCAGGAAAGAAATCCCACTCAGGAACAAAACCATTTCTGACGTCAAGGTGCAGTGGAAACACTTTGGTCAAGATGAAGCTACATGGGAATTGGAGGATGCCATGAAACAAACATACCCATTTTTGTTCACTGTTGTACATAAAAAATCAAAGCGACAGATAGAACACCGAGGTTGTGTTCCTTTAAGGGGGAGGGGATTGTAACACCCATGTTTCCCCTAGTTTGTAAATATTATTATTGTGAACAAGACTATGGACAGATCTATCATATGAATGTTGGAAGACAATGAACCTTTGTAAAGAAGGTAATCTATATATTCTGTTATCTAATAAAAAGGAAATTGTGGCACGAATTCTCAAAGCGGGTTTCCAATGTAGATCATGATGCATGAGAGGGGATGGTAAGGGGAACCAGTAATGGTTGAGATGACCCCTTCCATGCCAGTACTCTGCTAGATATAAATTTCTTAGACCCAGAACAATCTCCTGGCCCAGAAAATTTAATTACCAGTCAGGTCGGTAGTTGGGAAGTTTTCATCAAGAGTCAATGAGGAGATGGGCAGAGTACCCATATGGAAACTTCCTGATCTGAACGATGAAATATTGCTGGGAAAGGAAAGAAAAGGAAGGAAAGTCATGGGCATAGGGCAAAAGAAGAGAGGATGCATGAATGGGTCTGAGGACCATCCGAGAAGAAGTAGAGTGTGCGAGGCTCTCTGGTTCTAAAGAGAAATGAGAAAATAAGCTTTTCTGGGTACATGAATGTTTGGAAAATGTTTTCTAATCAAGATGATAAATGGAGTTGTAGTGATTGAGTGAGCGATCACAGTAGGCTCGCTTCCTTGGTGGATAGAAAACTGGACTACTAGGTTCCTATGTGAAAAGGAGAGTAACCTTTTCCCCTTTCTATTGCTGAGAAAAAGTAGAATCTTTCTCTTGGCATCATGATCTAGATAAGGGATGGATAATTGAGGAATACTCCAAGAGCAACTGTGTCTATGGTTGGGTGGAAAAGGGCACCCCTTTCAGTAGTTGCCAACTAATTTCAAATTTCAGATAAGTGTGACTCTAAGTTTTATATTGTTTTGACTGTTTTGCTGTAATATGTATTTTCTCGAGCTAGATGATGGCATAATATTTTACCTTGTTTGAATGGTATAATTTGTGTCTATGATGGCCTAGCAGCCTGGGAAAATTTGAAGTAAAACTTGAATATCATATTTTGTAAATGATTTTCTACCTACCTCTATTTAAGAAAGGAGAACTGTTAGTAATGGGTTTTAAATGAATTTGGGGGCATATGACTTTGGCCTCTGTGCTGGTTGGAAAATACTCAATGGGATTTCCCAAGGATAAATTTCGGAAATATAGAGTCGGGGCAGACTCTAAGGGATTGCTCAGGTCCTATCGATCCCTCAAAATTAGCTTTTTCCTTGTATAGATTTCGAGCTCTGTAGATGAAGGGTACTTCCTTCAAACCATTCTTTTGAGTGACCACAGGCTCAAGTCCGCAAGCTTAACCAAATCTCGAATAAGATTTAAGAGTGTAGCCCTCAGGGGCTTGTCAAAGTTAGACAAGGCTAGGACCCTGGAACCCTTCGCTATGCTCAAAATGAGCTATTCCTTTTGGGCTTCAGGACTTCATAGGTCCGGGGCTTCAGGATGTTGGAATCTCACAACATTCGAATCCTATTGAAGGAAACCTGTCGAAATGATTACCATATGGTTTGGCCGAAAACTAGTGGTTTCTTACCCGTTATCGTGGGATCCACCTTATCGTTAAACACTTACCAACTTTTGACTGTGGGGACTCTCCTCACCATTGATCATGATCACAGATCAATGGGGTGATCCTCATATTTCCCCTCTTATGGATCCAACGGTGGGGATGCTACCCGAATTATCTACTTGATCAGACGATTAGCGAGATTTCACGATTTTACAACTTCATGACTCATGTAATTCCCCACCCTTCAACCTATATGGAGTATTCCCGATTGAAGTGGTCATGAGGTAGTGACTACCATTTGCTGCCGGTCAATACTCTTACTTATTCTATCCTTCGACCGTTCCTGATCGAACGACCGAAAAGGGTCCCAAAGGATCTTGGATCGATGGTCCGCATGACTTCGAGACTTTTGGAGTTTGGAGTAGTTTGCAACTAAATTATGGCCAAAAGGCTGGAGATTGCTTAACTAATGAGATTAAATAAATACCATGATTAGCCTTAAGTTTTTTCATAATTACGCACGTGGGACCCTCTTCAAGAGTTTGGAACTTCGGGACTCCGGTGCTCTGGGAGATTCGAGGATATAGGAGGGTGTGTTAAACGCCGAAGCACCGAATCTCCCTTGTTGTGGTGTCCAACTCTGATTGGACAATCCCACGTACGCCATGGTGATGTGGTGTTCCTGGACAGTTCCATGTGGCATCATGAGATTGCTCGCGAATTAAGTGTGGGACCCCCCCCTTGTCAAGTCTAAGCCATGTGTTAAGTGCAGATAAATATCAACTATCAGGTCTAAGGGTGGATAGAGCGCCACCATAGATCCAAGAGTGGAAAGAGACTTTTGGACTTCAAGTCTCCAGGGAAGTTTTTGGACTTGCATAAAAATTTTTGAATGATCGAAGGCCTGATATCTTTGAAGACATGGGGAGATATTCCCTGTAACCCATCCTTCCATGGGCACATCACTGCTATAGAATGATGACATGGGTCATGATAGTTCCATGTCAGATGACATGAGATAAGTGATGCCACATGGATGCTATGTGGCGAAGGGGTTGACCATTGACCAATGACGACCCGATACTTTCAGAAAGCCATAACTTTCAAACCAGAACTCGGTTTTGGAAAAGGGTATAGTCGTTTGAAATCTCTTAGTGAACACAAGGTGATGGCGTCCTCATTCGAGGAATT
The DNA here is from genome assembly GCA_009831015.1 of Picea engelmannii. NCBI lineage: Eukaryota > Viridiplantae > Streptophyta > Pinopsida > Pinales > Pinaceae > Picea > Picea engelmannii. The sequence goes on from ML818193.1 coordinate 30,577, forward strand.
TAGGGAGTTGTAGGAAAGTGGAAAATTTATACCCCATCCCTTAAAAAGAGTACTTAGGGGGTTGGATGTGTGGCAATATCTAGAAAGAAGATAGGCTCACTTAGATTTGGGCACAATTGCAACAATAATTGGCAGAGAAGGAGGAGGCCTTGGAGAAGCTCCAAAAAACTGTCGAAGAGGATCGAGAAGCAAGGCCACCATTAATTTCCACCGCCTCAACCAACACCATGAATGAGACCACTTCGATAAGTTCACTTTCCTTAGGCATTCCTCAAGAGAAGATTGGCAAATTTGAGAAGCATACCAAAGGCATTGGTTCCAAACTCCTAAGGCATATGGGATATGATGGACAAGGATAGGCAAGTCAAGAAATGGCATACTGAGCCCCATTATAGCTACACCGTGGGTCAAGCACAAAGGATTAAGCTTCGATGATAGAGGTGCAAAACCCATTACCATGAAGACCATTTTTGTGAAGGATAAAGACAAGCCAGAGTCAACCTACTCATTAGGAGAAGGAGAAACAATAGGAAGTGATGGTGGCAACCGACTACCACCTTAGATTTCTTGTAGAAAATTAAAGAAAGGCAGTTATGAGAAGAGCTTGCCGACTCAACCTACACCCGCACTAAGAGGAAGCAACAAGCCATTCAGTCAGGTAACGAAGAAAAAGAAGACCAATAGGTCCTCATCAAACAAGACATTTCTTGTTTGCCACTATTGCAAGAATATAGGCCATAACATTGTGAGTTGTTGGTATGCAGAGGCATGTTCCTTCCATGGGAAGAAAGGACATCATGTGGCATCTTGCTGAGAGAAGCAAGCCACATGCCACATGATAGATTTATTTTAGAGGAGGAATGAAAATAATACTTCTCCAATTTGACAGTGAACTCAAAGGAACATGGAGAGAAGGATGTTAGGAAATTCTTGTAGCAACAACATGAAATTTTTCCACCACTGCAAGTTAAGTAGACATTGGGAAGCGAAGTGTTGGCGGCTTCATCCAGAGCATCACCCTAGAAATCACATAAGAAAGAGAAGGGTGTGGAGAGTGAAGACGAAAAGAGATGAAGAACTACCTACATCTCTAATCCAAAGAGCAGAAGCTGGTGAAGGAGATATAACAACAGAGGGGGTTAATGACACCAATAAGACGTATACTAGTTTGATATCGAGAGTAGCAACACTTTATTTATTATTTCCATTATTGTATCCGAAGAACCCCATCTTGAAATGTGTAATATATCAGTGCACATAGATCAATGACCTTGGGAGAGTTATTGAGAACTCCATGATGTGCTTGCAATCATGTGCATGCACTAAATAGTTGTTTCCATGCTAGGAAACAAATAATCCTAGTTGAAGAAGGAAACAACACTTCCTCTTCATGAGTTTCGATGTGATGTCAATGTGCAGGGGTCGCACTGAACAAGAAGACCAAAATTTGACTTGGCTTCATTGGATGCAAAGATGGACAATCTCAAAGGATGAGAGGGAGATGGGAATGAGCATCGAGTCTAGATTTTAGATATAGAGATTGCTCGGAGCTAAGAAGTGAAAATATTTCTGCATTGTGGGATCAAGTGAGTCAGAACTAGAGCCAGAGTCATAGCCTAGGACTAGAGTCGGTAGCCAGAGCCATGAGCCAGAGTTTGAGCTTTAGCCAGGAGCTAGTGTCAAAGCCATGTTCTAGAGAAGCAAATATAAGTACACTGATCTAGATTGGTTTCCTTGAGCTTTTGGAGGCCAAAATGAATCTCAATGGGGAGGTGTGATATGAAATGGATCTGAACCAAGAATGGGTAAGACTTAATACTTGCAAGATTAAACCAACAATTGATGAAGGTCAATAAAATATGAAAGTGATGTAAATGTGAAAGTATAATAATACAAAAATGAGAATGTGAGAGGAAAATATAGAATAAAATGTAATTAAAAATTGAATAGGAGAGAATGCCGAGGAATGTGAAATGAAGGGACATGGTTTTTGGACTCCCCCCTACCCCTATATCTCCCTATTTCCTCATTCACTCTCATTCTCAATGGGTATTTTGCAAGGAGAGAAAGATGCATAGGAAGCCATGAATGCATTGTACTAGAGATTGTCGAGATGGAATATTCAACCCCATTTGACGCTGGTTTTCCCATTTGGGTTCTAGGGTAAATATTGTGTCTGTTATGTCTTGAATTGGGTAGGGATTTATTTGTGTTTGTGGTGTTCAATTTTACATGTGAGATTGTTTCTTACTCACAGTTAGTAAATTCATCGATTGTTTTAATGAATGATTCCATGCAAGAACATTGTTAGTTCCATTAATAAATTTGATCTCCCACTGGAATTTAATGAATGTCAACAACTCTGGAATCACTGTCCATATGTAGCTTAGATAAAAGAAAGGGCGAAGAATTTTCAACTAATGGTTGACTTACTTTAAAGTCTTGGTTGACTTTCATTTACTTGGTTGACTTATTCCTTTACTGGTCAACTCATTACCCGGTCAACTTCCTTTTGCTTAGACGAGCCACAATGTTGTTGAGTGAATTCCTACCATCTTGGGTGTAATAAGAAGTTGCCGGGTGAATTCATAATTGGCTGGGCATATTTAGACATTTTTGGTCATTTTTAGATGTTACTAGGACATTTTCCTTCATGTCATGATGGTTGCCCAATTTTCCCTTCATACATTTCTCTTCATTGTTGGTTACCCAATTCGCCCTCTGAGCCTTTATCTCCACTACTGATCAACCCAACTCGTCTATTGAGTAGTTTTCTTCGATGTTGGTTGACTCATTCCATTGGGTTGTTTTTCCCCTTCTTCATTCAATTGACTTCACTTGCTAATAGACTAGAATTAGACTATGGTCGATTCATCTTCTTTGGTGAACGATAACTAATTTATGAGAAAATTTATAAGCCACTGGAAAAAAAGATATTCAGAGTGGAGACCTGGGATTTGTTGGCTCACTGAGAAAAAATATTTTCCATTGCATTGTCATCTGGTTTCTTGTGTGTAGACAAGTTTGAGAACAATTTGGAGAAGGGACATATTTTGCATGTTTAATCTATAAACTGCCATGGGCATTTGGTGGGTTTTATCACTTGGGTGAGAAAAAAAAAACTTTCTGTACCTACATTGCAATCTATATAACAAAAAATTGGTGAGATTTAGTCCATAAAAACAAATACCATTGCAAACATAAAACAAAAGGAAAATAAGGAAGTGGAAACCGTGAAGATTACACAAAAAATAAAAGCAATTATATACCAATGAACAAGGCTATGGCCTTTGGAGATACACTATAGAGGATAAGTTAGTGCAAGTTGACTCTCCCTTCCTCCTTGGGAGGGTTCTTTTACGCTCTTTTGGAATTCTCCTCTCTCTAAAAAAAAACTGTGCTTGAGCTCTTCAAGGGAAGAGGCCAAACACGAGCTAGTGGCTATGTTTGCACAAAATGATAGCTTGAGAGTATGGTTCTCAAGGATCATTCAGACAACATAACCTTGCATAACCTTGTCCTCTTGAATGTTGCTACATGGCCTTGTATTTATAGGCAATCTTCATGTTCAATAAGAACTAGCTCCAAGTGTGAATGGTGCCCTTTGAATTTTGGTTCCATATGACTTAAAGAGGCATGAAACCACCCAAGGACCAACCTTCAATGGTCATGGAGCTCGAGGCTGCTTGGTATGCTTACCTTAGAGTACCCTTGATGGGAGTTTTTTTTTATCTTATTATGCTGAAGGTGGATGAGATTTCACTTTGGTTGCACTTGCATGACTATTAATGGAATGTATGCGCAAGCCACACAAAATCCAAATTGTGAATTCATACAAATGACCACTTGCACATGTATCGAAGGACTGTATGCACAAGTCGTGTAAAACCCAAATTGTGAATTTGCACAGATGCATAAAACCCCACTTTATATAGTGTTTGGTGCTCTATTGAAGTTGGTGCATATTTTCCATGTAATAGCCCTATGTTATGTTGTTTTGATGACTCTTCTGGTGATCACTTGTGTATCTCTATGAGCGATTTTTAGGTGATAACAGTGGCCCCATGATGTATATGGTTAGGAGAAAACAAATAGTTGAAATACATCATCGTTTTCTATAGCTAATGCATTTGAACTGATTCTTTGTAGAGAGAGGAAGAGAACATAGAGATAACAAAATCCCATAGAGGGAGATGAAGAACCCACCTGCAAAAAAATCATCCTTGGAAATTGTATAGCTCTATACAAATGAAGCGGGTATGTCCCATGCTCATGAAATGATAAAAATGACTTTACAATAATAGACAAGATGTTGAAGGATCTTATCTAAGAATAAGAAGGGTAAGATCACTACTGATTATGTAGCTAGAAAATCAATGAAGTATAAACTACATCACCCTTAGGAGCGTCGATAACAATAGAGCACTGTTACAAGTAGAAAAATCCTTAGAACTTGAGATGAACATCAATGATGAGTGTTGGTACTTGATGGTACTGATGGCTTATTAGGTCTGAGTGTCTCCAACTGGAACTAGAAATTGTAACTCTCACAAGGTAAGAGCCATGCTGATGTGGATATGTGTTGATATCGAACATCAAGGGGGTCAACAAAATCAAGGAGCAATGATAAATCTCACTATTTCATCCAGGGTTCATCATTCATATGGATAATGAGAATTGAGATACTACAAAATTCCTGGAAAAGAGTGAGTTGGTTTCGACATGAATGAAGACATGACCATAAAGGACAAAGTGTCCTTTTGAGATCAACTGAAGATGAACTATATACTAATCTTCAATGTGAGTAGATTTGAATCATTATGGACAATGTCAAGATGATAATTGAGACTTACCTTGGGTGGAGCATGAGTTGTGGATAACAATGGCGACAATCACAACCTACTAGACACAAGGTGATTCATTGTGAGAAGATTAATAATATCAAATGAGTATGCGTCGGATTGGAACTAAGGATTAGTAAATGCAAATGGATAGGTAGCTGAGGGTGGAAAATATTATGGTCGCAATGAAGGGTACTAGGATACATGGGGTGCTACAAAAAAATAGGCTTATGCAGGCATGGGTGACTTAATGTGAATGATCCAACCAAGGGTGACTAGCATTGTTGCCATATGAAAAAATGTCATCGGATGTGATGTTATGAGTATAATTGCTTCCCATAAAAATTGTGCTTTGTACAATTACCAATGAATGAAAGAATAAATAGGTTAAATGTACACACATGGAGACAAGTGCCCCAATGATCAAAACATATTATCCTTGTGAGGTGATAATAATGAGAGTAGAT
>ML818193.1:59367-91112 GCA_009831015.1 Picea engelmannii
TTGTCTCAGGGTGAGTACACAGAGAAGGTGTTGGAGAGGTTTAGAATGCAGAATGAAAAACTAGTTAGTACACCTTTGGCCAACCATTTCAAATTAACTAAGGAAATGTGTCCCAAGACACAGGAGGAGATAGAATACATGTCTAGGGTCCCATATTCATCAACAATTGGCAACTTGATGTATGCAATGGTTTGCACAAGACCAGATATTGCACATGCAGTGGGAGTTGTGAGCAGATATATGAACAATCCAGGTAAAGAACATTGGGAGACAGTAAAGTGGATTCTCAGATACTTGAGAGGTACTGCTAATCATGCATTATGTTTTGGAAGTTCAGAATATGTTCTACAAGGATATGTTGATTTAGATATGGCAGGTGATAAAGATAGCAGGAGGAGTACCACAGGGTATGTGTTTACTATAGGTGGGAAAACAGTAAGTTGGATTTCAAAACTGCAAAAGGTTGTTGCACTTTCAACAATAGAGGCAGAGTATTTTGCTGCTATAGAGGCTAGTCAAGAGATGATTTGGTTACATAGGTTTATGGAGGAATTGGGAAAGAAGCAAGAGAATAGCAGGTTGTGCTGTGACAGTGAGAGTGCCATTCATCTTGCAAAGAACTCAACCTTCCATTCGAAGACTAAGCATATACAGTTTAGGTACCACTTCATACGATCTTCCTTGGAAGATGGACATTTGAAGTTGGAAAATATACACACTAGCCAGAATCCTACAGACATGTTAACAAAGGGAGTAACCAGGGAGAAACTAAGTTCTTGCTCAATTTCAGTTGGTCTTCAAGAATGAAGACGAAGATGAGAAATTTTCCAGGTCCAAGAAGGTTTAGAGTCTAGCATATACAACGGCGGTGGAGTTGTTGAGATCAGTCTCCAAGAGGGAGATTGTTGGTTGTGAAGCCTGATTATCTTCCTGATTCAGAGGTCTTTTACTTTCAACCGTGTTTATACCCCATGAAGTATTTACACCCCAGAAGTATGTACACTCTTCCATGTGGGGGAGTGCAGAGGGGGGGTACCCCCTCTGTGGGGTCCCGGGGGGCTATCCCCCCGGCTGGGGGGTCTGGTGGTAAGCGAGCCCCTAGCGGGGGTTCGAGGGTGAAGCCCCTGAAGAAAAAATTGCCTTGTAAATGTAGATTGTAATTTCATTGTAAATCTGGACCGTTCATTATAAGGTCACAGATCTAACGATAGAGATTATGTTAGGGTTTTTTCCCTAGAAGGCAACCCTATTTTATGAGGGAAATGTATTGCGGCTATGATTGATGGCGAATATTGTATTTTGAGATAGGAGATTGTGAGAGAAAGAAGAGGAAGTTACAACGAGTTTGCTGTAGGTTGTATCCCTTCATATGTTGGATAATAATAAAGGAACGACCTGGCAATTTCTCTGGTGGATGTAGCCCACACCGGGTGAACCATGTAAATCTGTGTCTCTATTGTATTTCATATCTTTTGTGTTTTTTTTTTGCATTTGTTTTATTTTATTGCTCCATGGTCCTATTTTTCTAACACCATGGCTTGTCAGGAGTAGGAAGAGGGGTGTACAGGCCCATTTTCTTAGTGGTCGGTTTGGTGATAGCGTGGGCAGTACATGATATGATATACTTGCTGACCTCCTGTTGAAGTTTCGGCTAGTAGAAGTGTTTATGTAGCATCACCACTATCTTTTCAACGTCGAAGTGTCCTGCCACCTGACTGTAGTGGGATTCCCAGATTAGCTTCGCTTGCTTTCTTGATGGAACATAGATATGGCCTAGACGACACAACAACCCATCCTGAAGATGGAAATTATCGACAACTGTGTTTGCACCCGACATTTGGTAGGGGGTGGCAAAGTCCAGGTCTATCTCATAGAGTTGGGGCCATCCAGAGGTCTCATGGCCAAAAGAGTCTAGCACCGTGGTGAGTGCCGTGACTGGCGGTCCACTGAGGCAATCAATGACGTAGTTGGTGCTTCCTGTTTTATACTTGAATTTGAGGTGGAATAACTGCAAGTATGTGGACCACTTTTGATGGCGGTCATTCTGAAATTTTCCTTGTGTTTTCATGAACTGCAGTGGCTTATGATAAGTGTGGATGACTGTCTGTTTCCCAAGAATGTAATGTTTGCACTGGTGGTAGGCTTGCACAATGGAGTACATTTCTTTATCATAAGTAGGGTACTTACCGACAACATCTGATAGTGTCTCACTATGATAGGCCACGTGGTGGCCGTGCTGAGTGAGAACGATGCCCACAACACAGTCTGAAGCATCTGTCTCGATCTCAAAGGGCTGCTGCAGGTCTGGAAGTGAAAGTACTGGGGATAAGCACAAGCAATTCTTCAAATTATCGAATGCTTGTTGTTGGGATCGACCCCACGCAAATTTCTCCTTACCACCACCCTCTGTTATTTGGTTGAGGTCCCATGCAATATGGGAGAATCCCAACACACACATGCGGTAGAAATTGGCAAGGCCCAAGAAGCTTCGAAGCTCAGTGAGTGTGGTTGTGGCTGGCCAGTCACAAATGACTTGGATCTTGGTTGGATCCACATGTACACCATGCTGATCAATGATGTAGCCTAGGTAATGGAACCTGCCCATGCCGAAGGTGCATTTTTCCAAGTTGGCATATAGCTTGTGCTTCTGCAGGGTGTGCAAAACCTGCTGAATATGTTGCAAGTGTTCGGCCCAAGTCTTTCTATAAATGATAATGTCATCCAGATACACCACTACAAAAGTATTGGTGAATGGTCGCAGGATATCATTCATCATCCTCATGAAAGTGGCTGGAGCATTTGTTAAACCAAAGGGCATGACCAACCATTAAAAAGGGCCTTCCTTTGACTTGAAGGCGGTCTTCCATACATCTGTCTGTTCTATTAGGACCTGGTGGTAGCCAGACTTTAGATCAATCTTACTGAATTATTTTTCCCCCGTGAGTTGATCAAGGAGGTCGTCGATTCGGCGACTTAGGTATCGGTTTCTGACTATGATTTTATTTAGAGCCTGATAATCAATGCAAAGTTGCCAGGTTCCATCTTTCTTCTATACCAACGCGATTGACATCCCTTAAGGTGATGAGATGGGATGGATGTGCCCCTTGTGGACCAATTCTTGGATCTATTGCTTTATCTCCTCATTCTCTAACAAAGAGCGATGATAGACTGGCCCATTGGGAAGTGGTGCGTCGGGGGTCAGATCGATGGGGTGCTTGACCTAGCAGTGCAGAGGTACCCCGGTAGGTGAGGAGAAGATATCTGAGTATTCTTCCATGACCTTATCTACCTGCTTTTGTTGTGTGGAGAGGTCGGTTGCAAAGACCCTGGATGTGGCTGTGATATTTCGCTCATTCTGAGAGCGAATCACGAAGAAGACAAACTTCCCCGCCTGAGAGATGACCTTCCTGCATTTCTTAGCAGAGATCAAGGAAATAACACTAGGTGGGACTACCTCAGGTATCCTATACAATTTCCTGTTCAAAGTAATAATAACACTATGAGGCCTAGACTCATATACAACATGACGTTTCCATAAATAAGGTTGGCTCAAAAGAACATCACAAACTTCGAGAGGAGAAACATCACACAATACCTCATCTTTGAAGGGCTTGGTGCTATATGATAGTTGACACTGTTGGATGACGCAAAGATCGCTTCCTTGGCGAAGCCATCCAATGGTGTAGGGTTGTGGGTGCGGCATTGTCGGTAGGTCCAACCACTTGATGAATTCTGCTGAGATGAGGTTCTTCTGGCTACTTCTATCAACGATGAAGTTCACAGGGGTTCCTTTTACCCACATCTATGAATGGAATAGGCGCTCTCCTTCTTCTGGTTCATCTGGTTCACCAGGTTGGAGCTTGGTGGTAGCAACGGTGGCATTGGGTTCCGCATCAATGATTTGCATTCCCCTTTCTGGTTATTACTCAGAGTCAGAACTCGCATCTAATTAAGAGGCTTTCACTTTGGCCACCATAGACTGCTTTGAGCGACAATCAACAGTGTTATGCCAAGGGCTCTTATGGAAGTCGCACCACTTCCTGGTATGTTTCTTTGTCTTTCCAGTGTCCTTATTTGCTTGTGGCTTGGACTGGCTGTCCTGATACTATCCATATTTTCTCTGTCCTTTGTTCTGTGGGTTGTGGCCACCCTTTCCTGGATTTTTCCGTGAGGGGTGTTGAGAACTCAACACACCCTAAAAAAGTCTATGACTATTTCCTTTTTTGGGTACCACTTGATCTTTTACATTGACTGTTTTCACATCAGTATGAAACTGATACCTTCGCTTATCTTATATGTTTCATGATTGAATTAATTAAAGATTACTTGAACATACAACAAAGAGTCATCTTAACTCTAAAAGAGACTTAACTACTACTCAAGGAATCAACGACTCAGTTTTTTTCTTGACTCGCTTAAGAAGTTCGGCATTGGTGAAAGTTAAAGATGAAAAAAAATCGTTTGAGAAGTCAAAGTAGCCGAGTGCCGACCTTCATCGATGTCAGCCAATGAAAACATTTCTTTCCTATGAATAAGCCTTGGGAAGGATTCTGCCGAAGATCGATCCATTCAGTTTCGACAGAAAGGTGTAACAGTAAGCACCGCGCAAATAAAGAAGTGACATCGGCGATCTCCGACCCCCGATACGATTTTGGCATCGGAGACGTTATAATGATGATGACTCGCCGAGAAGCTTCACGCCTGAACTTTCACTGACCCCCGACCTCTGATATCATCGACGTCAGAAGTTTTATCAGGAGGATACTAATACAAGTATACACTCAGATAGTAGTCGATCCCCGATCTATACGCCGGAGTGATGTGATGTGACAAGATGTGTTAACCCCTGAATGTGTCAGGTATGCCACATTCAAAGCTCTTAGTTAATTCGTGGATCGTGCATTAGTTACTAGTTCGTGCGGAAATCAAAAGGAATCGTTAAACCCGCCGATACAATGCATCTTCCTCCGCGCCTTCGCCATTGACCAGTTAAGATTTGTCTGCAGAGATCCGATAGCAGCTTATTTTGAATCTGCATTCATTACCCGTATTAACTAATTGATATGACTGATAGTACCTCTCTAGTTATATCCTTTTCGAGTCATTGTGTATGATCCTATTCTGCGCAACAAGAAATTCAAAACAAACAGAGGAGTGAAGATAACAGTCCGGGGGAAACGTACAAAGTTCAGTGAGTATTAAACAATTATCTTAGCAAGCATTACAGGTATGTATTCTCTTATGGTGTTTTGTACGCTCCATTCATTTGTTCTCACCCAATGCCGCTCTCTACACATGTTTAAAGGGAAATTTTAATTGCAGGAACGATGCCTCCAAAAAAACTCTCTACTAGGAAATCACCCAGAGTGCCAAATCTACAAGAATCAGAAGCAGGAGAGGGCTCCTCCCTAGTCGTTGCAAGAAAATTGGAGTTCTCTCCCAAGCCTGTGCCCGTCATCAAGACGATCACCAAGGAAGCCTTTATCCAGCCCCCGAATTTCAGAGACACAGAGGCAAGTATTGGAGCCAAAACAACATTTCCTCTCTAGGAAGAAGTGTTCAAGAAGATCAAGAAGGAAGAACCCCTCGAATATACCCCACACAACGATCCTGATACAAGGAGGTTCGATGACGAGGTCCTCTCAAATATTCGCAAGGCTTATCTGCACATGGTGGCCAGCCGGTCTCCGGTGTTTCCTTGCATCGATCTTTTAAAGTGGCTTATTGACCACACTGATGCACATAAATGTTTGACTAATGATGATAACTGTGAATGCATTGGGGTCTTCCTGCCATCGGAGGTTCAAAATTACTACAAGCTCAGGGATTCTGAGCTAAAACTGAGCATTGATTTCATTTTGAGTTTCTATGCATCACATGATACCAGCAAAATCATGGTGTCTTGGTAGAGGGAAGGCAAAAAATTCACGAACTAGACTGCTGGCTGGTACCCAACGATCAATCTCAGGGAACCATACATATATCTCATGGCTCTACTCTGCAGGTTGCATGGGGAGAAAGACTGCTCCTGGTTTTCAGAAGCTTGGATGCCTCTAGATTTTACAGTTTCCATTTTAGGCATGGGCTTCAATTAGTGTTCCATCATCTCCAAATAGCTGAGCAACTACATAAGACAAGATCAGGTGCCGAAGGAGGGAGATACCCCCGCCTTCTACATGGCCTCATATTTGCTGGACGTCATTTGCACCAGGAACGCTTTCTCTGGGAACCTGAATTGGCACTCTTCAGAGCTCGCAGTCCATGTATACTTCAACATATTATGGGAAAACAGGTACAAAAGGTCCTATGCTATTATCTGCGATCATTTTATTGCACACATTTACTTCTTTCTCTTCAGGAAAGAATGCCCTAGGCTGTCAGATGAAGCAAAGAAGGTTATAGACAAAATTGGTCACTGATATTTAGATCAACGAGAAACCTACATTAGGATTTTTGGTGCCACAAGGGCACCCCACATATTACCCATTCATGTTCCTGACTGACTAGTGTTAGGGGATATTTGCTATCAGACCATCCTGCAAGGATACAATGCCACTTTAGTAAAATACAAGAAGTAGGCCTTCATACCGTATGGGTTTAATATTGGCTTCTACATGGTCAAAGACACTGCACATGCTAAGCAAGAAGGGCTAGGTCAATTAGAATTTTGTTCCCAAACCAACCAATTTTGCAAACATGATCCCAAAGGCCTGGTCCTACAACACACGTCACATGTATCATCTTGTTGGCCTTATGCCCATGACCGGTTCGAATATGAAATTTTCACTAAAAACGCTCAATACTGGAATGAGGTGGCATCCAGAAGGGTTGATCCTCAAGGAACCAGGTTTAAAGCTATGAGTTGGGAGGAGAAAGCAACGTCTCTAGAGCATGCAACTCAAGAAATTCTTAGGACCTAGGAAGGAGTGATAACATATGAATCAGGTGAAGAAATAGGCAATCCCAAAGAAGACTTTGAAGCTCCGAGAGTTTTTCAGGAATCCTTGGTACGAGTCAGGGATTCCTATGAAATTCAAGCTACGCAGAGGATGGGGGAAATCTTGTACCAGCAAACCTAGCTGCTAATGAAGCAAATGCAGGATGAACCATACCTTATCATAAGACCTATGATTTCAACTACTGTCCGAAGCATCCCGACAAAGTTAGGTGATCCTGGTTCCACAAATCCAGATAACACCAATGGGTTAGGCAACCCCGAATCCACAACATCGCCGATCAATCCCTCAGAAGGAGGGACAACTCAACTAGAGATAGGATGGGTGTCGAAAGAAACACAAGCGCCCAATCCCTTGAGCACACTTATACATATATACAGCGGCAACGAGAGTCCAGAGCCCTCTCGTGGTACCCTGGTGTGCATCCAAGAGGAAGAAGAGCCCAAAAAAACCTCTTCCCCTGAGCCCGAGGTCCAAGACAAGGAGGTCTCACAAAAGGAAATGGAAGACGAAGGCAGGCTCGATCCAAAAGAATCCGATGAACCAAAAAGTGAAGTAGGTCTGAATGATGAACCTCCGCAAAAGGAAATCGACAGTTCTGCAGTCGACGAGAAAGTAAGCAACGTGTCTATACCTGACACCTCTATTCTACCCAGTATTCAAACCCCTGACGAGTGACAAGCAGAGGTCGGATCTACAAGGTGAAGCGAGGAAGTTCGTGAGTCCACTCTTGAACAAATATACATCGCTGGAAGCCTGGGAAACAACCTCACATGGGGCGATCAACATATACCAGAGCTGGTAGATGAGGTAGACATCTATGCAATCTCCTATGATCAAAAGAGAAAGGCCATCGTTCAAAGGACTGTAAAGAAGAGAAGGATCAGCTTGGATCACTCCATCCTAGTTACTACTGAGGAGAACTTAATCAACACAACAGACGCTCGTATGTCTGAACTGATCGGTGTGGGAAAATTCCTCTCTGATGCCACCCAGGATAGAGCTAGGAGAGATGAAAATGAATTAGCCTTCACCCTAAAGGAGCTTGAACACTTGCGCTATCTGGCCAAGTACTACAAGAGCGCTACACAGACCACTATGTATCTGAAAGGTGAGTTCAACGGAGTTTACAACGAGTTCAAGAAGGAAAGGCACCTATTAACTGTGAACATAGTCGACTTCTAGGAGGACACTCTCATGTCAATCGCAATGTACAAGGAGATGGAGCGATGGCATGAAAAGGCACAACAAGCGGTAGAGAGACTCGAATATATTGAGGCAGTCCAGTAGGGTTGAGAAAAGGAAAGACATGGCATTCGGATGGTAGGAAAAAGTAGTCTCGACCACATGAAGAGATCTGCCGAGTACTGGGCTGAGATGTCCTGGGACCCACACCGAGAAATCCAAGAGCAATGGGCCAAGTGCCAAAAACACTGGGGTAAAATTAATAAAGTGATGAAGGATGTCGGTCTCTTCGAGTTTGACACCCCCGATGAATTTATCAACTTGAGTGACGTGTTCAAGATGCATGTCGAACAAGACTCACTATGGGCCGAAGAGTGCGCAAAGATAACCGATGCAAGGCCAGGGCAAGTGCAAGAATTCACGGAACACCCGATTAGAGCTCAAACCATGCTACAACAGCTGAACTCTAGTTTGGTAAGGTACCGAGCACATGCAGTGGATATCAGAGGAGTATATGCTACCCTAATGGAACAACACAGATTCCCATGGGATAAAACTTGTGAAGATCTATTTATCGGTTGGTCTGAATATGAAAGGAGTCATCCTTTTCAAGAAATATCTTGGGTGGAATGTTAAAGAAACTGTTGGATGATCACGCCACGTGGAAATTTTTTGTTTGGTTCAAACTGTACTTAGCCGTTAATTTCGGTTGAATTTTATATTATAAATAAGGACAATAACCAATTAGCCAAGGGTCATGGTTGTTGTAAGAACTCTTTCTTTTTGGTTGTTAAGAATTATTTTGAGACCGCTATGAATTGAGAAGTCCTTCTGGACCAAAGACAAGCTATTTTCATCAGATGTATGTGATTGGACTTGGAGAAGAACTACTTCCTATCCCGTTCCATGAATGATGCAGTAAATGAGTAAGAGAAATTAATTCTGTTGTCAAGTTATCTGGTGCAATGTTTTGATGTTATTTGCTTTAATGATGAAGATAAGTCGTTGTGTTATTATGTGATGAATATTATGGTAGATGAATTATTTTTCTTACCATGATCTTAATTACATATGTGTTTTCTTTCTGTTAATTAGTTTTCTCAGACAGTAATTGGATGCTCATTTGGTTAACGTATTAGTACTAGGCCCTTTGGCATAGAATCACTATCTGTATGTTTGAGCAGTGGGTTATCCCAAGCTCGACCTCTTCCTAGTAGTTAAAACTTCATCCTATTACTCGTCAAGTTGGTTTATACTGGCTTACATCTCTCATAACAACCCCACCCCACGAGAAAATACAAAAAAGAACAGTCCTAACTGAAGGAAGAGCCTTCACAAGAAAACACAAAGCCCATCGATAAATTGGCCAGATCACAAGATCTAGAGAACTATTCCATCTTAAATGCTACAGAATCTAATTGGGCCTCAGTGGCGGGGTTGGTTCCTGCTTTTGAGTAAAGGGATTTTAGACCCATCAACAAGGGGTTCCCAGGCTCAAATTGCCGCGTCTTTTGTTTGAGCTTCTGCTCGATTTTGACGACATATCGGTAGGCCGCGCCCAAGGATGAGATGTCCAAAAATTCCATTTTGTTATGGATGTATCTATGTAGAGCACCATATGTCACTCCGAATCATTGATACCTAGCTTGGTGCGCAAGGTATGGAAGATATTTGTGAAATCTGGCACTTCTTGGTCTCTTTCTTGCCACAGTGTGGTCCGTTTGATATACAAGTCGTCATAACTTCTGACAGGGTAGTATTGTTCCTTAATAGCATCCTTGAAGGATTCCCAGGTGGCCGTGACTATAAATAATGAGGGTTCCTTTGTTTCCTTTTGCTCACAGAAAGTTTCCCACCAATCTTTGACATGGGGAATGATATTGAGGAACACAAAAGTAATATTTTCTCTATTCGAAAAGTTATGGAAAAAAACATACCCTTCTAGTAGATTCAACCACTTGTCTACAACATCTTCATCTATATGAACTTCAAATATAGGAATATAAAAGTTTATTTGTACTTTGAAGGGGGCAACGCCTCCGTTCAAAGAAGATGCATCGCCTGTTGGTAGCCGCCGAAGGATTTGCGCAAAAATATCCATCATCTCATTCCTCTGTCGCGTGAGGGATTCCTCAAGAAACATTTTGAAAGGATATCCTGTCCCTTCATCTTTCTTTTCTCTTGGCATGAGAGGCTGCTTGGGCGTGCAAGAGATTTTTTCCTCAAGAGAAACAAGCCTGAGACCCAACTCTTTGTACTCTGACCTCATTGGGGACATGCATTAAGACGACAAGGAGGATATCACTCTGATACCATTGATCTAGATTTTATGAGAAAAATGAAATGAATACAGATTATTAACAGGTGTTTAACACAAAATAACAAAGATACAGTAACACTGATTTTCTATTCAATAAGAAAATAAGCTGAAACTGTAAAATGTAGCGGAAAACAAGCTTGCTAGAATGGTGGCGACTTATCTCTGAGACGAGATGTGACGACTGCACGCATTCGAAAGAAGATGGTTACAATGAGGCTCTGAAGGCCTTTTTACAATAAACAAGAATGCCCAAAACCCTAGACATCCAAAAACCTAACCCTAGGAGATGAAGCGACAAAAGTCATGTGGGGCCATCAACTTCCCGGGGTCGTAACGTTTGCATACAAAATCTGTTTTAGGCACATGATAGATCATTGGAAAGGTATTGTTAAGGAGATTCATTTAGACTGAACATCAGAGCTGGACATCATGAAAGTGATGAGGAGAAGGTTTCCAAATACATTAATGGCCTAAGATATGAAATCTAGGACGAGATTAGCATGGTGACTATGAGGACAGTTGAAGATGCTTATCAGGCTGCCCTGAAAGTAGAAAAGAAATTGGCTAGAAAGAAAATCCAAATAAACAAAGGAAAAATCCCACACAGGGGTAAGAGTATTGTCCATGACAAGTCACAGAAACCCAAATTTGAAACTGAAAATCCCCACAGTCATACAGAAAGAGGAAGAAGCTACAAAAGGAGGAAATATAGTGGCATAAATTATTTTCCTCGAGGAAGACGAAGAGGCAGAGGGGGAGAGATAAGATTTTATGCCTATGGAAAGACAGGGCATATGTATTGGGAGAGCCTTAAGAAAAATAAAGAAGGAGGAGAAGCTCACTTATAAATCACATAGGAGGAATGTTGAGGCAGAAGTTGTGGAAGATCGAAAATCCGTCATGATGAGGAAATTTCTCTTGAAACTAGAGAAGGAGGTGGAAGCACCAGTACAAAGAAACAATATGTTTAGGATTTATTGCAAGACCAAGGATAGAGTTTCCAAGATGATAATTGATAGTGGGAGCACTAATAATCTAGTATACACAAAGATGGTGGATAAACTAGAGCTGGAAAAAAGTGCACATCCAAATCCATATAAGGTATCATGGTTGCAAAAAGGACACCAAGTAATTGTAAGTAAACAATTCCAAGTTGAATTTAAAATAGGAGGATACAAAGATGAAATTTTATGTGATGTAATTACCATGGATGTTTGTCATGTTAGGCTGGGAAGACCATGCCAGTTTGACAGAAATATCATACATGATGGGAGGAGAAATACTTACACCCTAGAGAAGAATGGTAGGACACACATGTTGCTGCAAATAGAGGATAAGAAGGGGACTAAAGAAGCCATCCCAAGCATAGTTTTCATGAGTGGGAAGGATCTCTTGAATGAAGTCAAGAAGGAGCAAGAGATGTTGTTCGCTGTAGTGAGAAATCCTAGAGTCATCCTTACAAACACTACTATGGATGATCTGCCTCAAGAAATTCAGGAACTGTTGGAATATTTTGCTGATGTAGTGGTGGATGAGTTACCTTTCTCATTGCCACCCATTAGGACAATCAATCATCACATTGATCTCATTCCAGGTGCAAGTCTGCCAAATAAAGAAACATATATATTGACACCTTAAGAGAATGAAGAGGTCATGAATCAAGTCCAAGATCTATTAGAAAAGGGTTTAGTCAGGGAGAGCTTGAGCCCATGTGCAATACCAAATGTATTGAGTCCTAAGAAGGATGGAGGATGGAGAATGTGTACATATTCTAGAGCCATCAACAAGATAACTATAAGGTACATATTTCCTTTACCAAGAATGGATGATTTGATAGATTGCTTGAGTGGAGCAAGTTATTTTTCAAAGATAGATATGAAAAGTGGTTATCACTAGATAAGGATGGGAGAAGGAGATGAATGGAAAACAACATTCAAAACAAATGAAGGGTTGTATGAATGGCTTGTTATGCCATTTGGCTTAACAAATTCCCCAAGCACATTCATGAGGTTGATGAATGAAGTACTTAAAGACTTCATAGGAAAAAATTTCATTGTATATTTGGATGATATACTAGTCTTTATTAAAACTGGGGAGGAACACTTGAGACACTTGAAATTAGTGATGAGAAGGTTGCAACAAGAGAAGTTGCTAATAAATTTAAAGAAGTTATCTTTTATGAAGAAATAAATCATATATTTGGGTTTTGTGATCTCTTCAAATGAACTGAAGATGGATCCAGAAAATGTGAGAGCTATCAGAGATTGGCCATCACCAAGGAGTATATTTGAGGTAAGGAGTTTCCATGGATTAACAAGTTTCTACAGGAAATTCATTAGAAATTTTAGTGGTATATGTGCACCAATATTAGACACTGTGAAGAAGAGACAAAAGTATATTAAGTGGACAGAAGAGGCTAAGAAAATCTTCAGGATATTGAAGGATAAGATCACAGAACAACCAATTCTAGTTTTACCAGATTTTGGGAAGACCTTCCAGGTAAAGTGTGATGCTAGTGGATGAGCAATTGGAGCAGTCTTAAGTCAAGATAACAGACATGTAGCATATTTCAATGAAAAAATGAATGATACCAAGAAGAAGTACTCCACATATGACAAAGAATTCTATGCAGTGATTCAAGCCTTAACGAATTGGAGGCATTATCTTATTCCCAAGGAATTGGTGCTGTATAGTGATAATCAAGCTTTACAGTTCATCGCTAGACAAGAGAAGTTAAACCAAAGGCATGCAAAGTGGGTGGAATTTATGAAAAATTTCACTTTTGTTATCAAGCATATTTATGGTAGTGCAAATAAGGTTGCAGATGCTTTGAGTAGGAGATGCTTGATCATGCAATAATTCAAAGTGGAAACCTTAGGGTTTGAACACCTTAAGGAAATGTATGGTGAAGATGCATATTTCAAAGAATCTTATGAAGCATGTGAAAATCCTTTGCTGAGGGATAGGATCCCATGGATGAAATATTTGATTCAGGATGGGCTGCTCTTCAAAGGGAGAAAATTGTGCATACCAAAATTCTCAATGAGAGATAATATGCTAAAGGAAAAACATAGCGGAAGCCTAGCAGGACATTTTGGCCATGATAAAACATTTGCACACTTGAGTAGCTCATACTATTGGCCAGTTATGACATATGAAGTGAATAAATTCGTGAACAAATGCAAAATTTTCCAGTATGCAAAAGAGAGACAACATAACACTGGTCTTTATCAACCATTTCCTATTCTAGATAGGCCTTGGGATGCTATCATCATGGATTTTATGTTGGGATTGCCAAGAACTTGTTGATGTGTCCTAAATCCCTTATTTCAACAGTAGGAACCAAACCTGCCACTGAGGCCCAATTAGAATCCGCATCATTTAATAGTGGAATGGTTCTCCAGATCTTGCGATCCGACCAATTAATCGATGAGCTTTATGTTTTCTTGTGAAGGTGTCTCCTTCAGTTTGGAATTTCTCTTTTTGTATTTTCTCTTAGGTGGGACCGATGTGAGATGTAAGCCAGTATAAACCAACTTGGCAACAAACATAATTAAATTTAACTACCGAAGAAGAGGCTGAGCTTGGGATAACCCGCTACTCAAGCATGCAGATGACAATTTTATACCACAAGGCCTAGTACTAATACGTTAACCATGTGAACATCCAATTACTGTCTGAGACACTTAATTATCAGAAAGAATACACATATGCAATAAGATAATAAACATAAAAATAATTCACCTACTTTGATCATTCATCACACAATGACATAACAATTCATCTTCATCATAAAGAAATGAACTGTAAAAATTGCATCAGATAACTTAACAATGGATTCAATAGCTCTTACTTGTCACAACATCTATTCATGAAACGAGATAGCAAATAGTTCTTCTCCACATTCAATCACACAAGCATTTGATGAAAATATAACTTGTCTTTGGTCCAGAAGGACTTCTCAATTAAGGATAGCTTCAAAATAATTCTTAACAAACTAGAAAAGAGAGTTTCTTGCAACAACCATCAACCCTCTACTAATTGGTCGATGCTCTTATTTATAACATAAAATTCAACTGAAAATAACGGCTAAGTGTAGATAAGTGAACAAAATTCTCCATGTGGCATTCTCTCCTAACAATTTTCTAACAGTCAACTCAAGGCATCCCTTTGAAAGGGTAACTTTTCTCATACTCTGACCAACCAACGAACAGATCCTTACAGGCATGGGCATATGGAAAACAATGTTATTCCATTGGGGTTGCATAAATTTCTCTGATCTCCACTACATGGGCCCGATACTTCGCCAGACTGGTACTTAACTGTTGTAGCACAACCCGAGCTCTGATCAGGTGTTCCATAAATCGTTGCACTTGTCCTGGTGTTGTGTCGGTCACCTTCGCCAACTCTTCGGTCCATAACAAATTCTGCCTGGCGTGTGATTCGACTATGTCATGCAAGTTGACAAAGTCATTGGGCATACCGAAATCAGGCAATCCGATATCCTTAATTGCTTTATTGATTTTACCCGAATGTTTCTCACATTTGGCCCACTGCTCTTGAATTTCCAAGTGTGGTTCTCGAGACATTTTAGCCCAATATTTAGCTGATCTCTTCATGCGATCAAGACTTTTTTCGCTCAACAACCGGATCCTGTGTTCTTCTTTATCTCGGCCCTGCTGGACTGCACCAATGTAGTCAACTCTTTCCACATCTTGCTGTGCCTTTTCCCACCACCGATCCATATCCTTGTACGTCGCGAGTGCCATGAGAGTATCTTCCTAGAGCTCGGCTATCTTCGCAGTGAAAAGATGCCACTCGTTTGGGAACTTGCAGTAGGCGTCTTTAAACTCACTCCTCAGATACACTGCAACATGTGTGGTGTCCTGATAATACTTAGCCAGGTGGCGCAAATTTTCTAACTCTTTCAGAGTGGAGGCCAACTCCTTCTCATCTCTTTTCTCTCTATCCAGAGTGGCATCTGAGATTTCTCTTCGTGCGCCAATAAGTTCAGATGTTCTGGCATTTTCTGTGTTTATCAAATTTTCTTCCGTGGTGATGAGGATTGAGTGATCCAATGCGATCCTTATTTTCTTGGTGGTCCATTAGACAATAGCCTTCCACTTTTGATCATAGGAGATCACATATATATCGACTACTTTGTCCACTGGTTCATGAATCTGCTGATCACCCTATGTAAGTGTATTGCCTAGACTTCCGGTGGTGTGCACTTGTTCGAGGTCAGGTTCTTGAAATTCCTTGTTATGCTTTGAAGGCCCGGCCTCTGTTTGCTACTCATCGATATTTTGGGCGTAGATTGAAATAGAAGTGTCAGGGATTGACTCGCTACTTACTTGTTCACCGACCGTTGAAACGCCGATTTCTTGCTGCAGAGTTCCTTCCTCTAGCTCACCCGATTTTGGCTCATCCCTAGGATTATCATCTTGGGTTGCCGGCGCATCGGGTAACTCAGTGTCTGGGACACTTTCGACTTCCTTTTATTTCTATGTGACTTCCTGAATTTGGATGTCGAGGAGAGGGGAGGATGTCATCTCAGGTCCCCTTTCTTCTTCAACATGCATCGGGGACCCGCGAGATACTTCCGGGCTTTCATCATCATCATAGATTTTAATTAGCTCGCAGAGGGGGTTCGATGCGCTTGTTTCTACTGATACCCCAGTTGCCTCTAGATGCATTGCGATGCCTTTCAATGATCTATCCTGTGGTATTGTGGATTCAGGGTCATCTGATCGATCAATGTTATCAAGGTTTATTAAATCAGGGTTGCTTGATCCTGCCGGGCTTTCTTCTGGGCTATCAGTCGGAAGCCTTGGCATCCTGATGAGGTCTGGGTTATCTCACATCTGATTCATTATCTTATAGGCCCGTTGATACATGATTAACCCTCTCTCCCATGTATCCTGAGCCTCAGAGAAATTCCTATCCTGTACCAATATTGCCTGAGAAATCTCTGCCGTTTCGGTGGCTTCCTGGGGAGCTTCCACCGCTTCGACTAATATCATTTCTTCTCTAGCCCTGAGGGCCCCTTGAGCCAATTTTTCAAGGACTGTTTCTTGCTCATACCAACTCATGGCCTTGAACCTAGTTTCCTTAGGTTCATCCATCCTCGCCATCACCTCATCCCAGTCTTGAGCATTTTCGGTGAAGATCTCATCTTCAAACCTGTCATGGTCGTATGGCCAACAGGACGATACTTGTGATGTGTGTTTCAGGACTAAACCTTTTGGGTCATGCTTGTGAAAGAGACCGGTCTGGAATCAAAACTCCAATTGGTTTAGCCCTTCCTATTTGGCTTGAGTGGTGTCTTTTACCATGTAGAAACCTATATGGAACCCATAAGGTATAAAAGCTCGCTTCTTATCCTTTACCAAAGTAACATTATAACCTTGCAGAATGGTATGATAACAGATTTCCCTGACTACTAATAAATCGGGGACATAAACAGGTAACAGGTGTGGTGCTCCGGTGGCTCCGAAAACCCTGATGTAGGTATCTTGCTCATCTAGGTACCGGTGGCCAACTTTTGATATCATCTTTTTGGCCGCCTCCGACAGTCTTGGGAACTCTTTCTTGAACAACAAAAAATGAATACGTGCGACAAATTGATCGCAGATGAGAGAGTAAGATTTCTTGTACCTGTTCTCCCACAAGATGCCAAAATATACACGGACCGAGAGTTCTGAGGTGTTCCAGCTCAAGTTCATTTCGGAAAAGGAATTTCTAGCACAGATGACGTCCAATAGATAAGATGCCATTTGGAAATATGGAGTCTCTCCTTATTTCGGCGTCTAAGCCTATTGTATGCAAGTGCTCAACTATTTGGAGATGATGGCACCCCAGTTAAAACCTATCCCAGAAATGGCTATGGTATAAGCTAGAGGCATCCAAGCCTCTGAAAACCTGGAGCAATCTTTCTCCCCATGCAACCGGCAGAGGAGATCCATTAGATAGATATATGACTCCCTTAAGTTATCCGTCGGGTACCACCCGGAGGTCTGATTGGTGAAATTTTTATCCTCTCTCCACCATGAAGCCATCATCTTTCTAGTGTCATGTTTCTGATAGAAGCTTACAACAAAATCAATGTTCAACCACTCCTTCGGCTCTCTGAGTTTTTAGTAATTATGCACCTCCACTGGAAGGAATACCCCGACACACTTGTCATTGTCGTCATAAATCAGACACCTTTGAGTGTCTGTGTGGTCAATAAGCCACTTTAGCAGTTCAATGCATGGGAAAACTGGAGTTCTGCTTGCTACCATGTGCATGTATGCTGTTCGGATATTGGGAAAAACCTCGTCGTCGAGCTTCCTTGTATTGGGGTCACTGTGCGGGGTATATTTGGGGAATTCCTCCTGCTTGATTTGCTTGAAAAGTTCTTCCCAGTGTGGGAATACTGCCTTGGTCCTGATACTTGTCTCTATGTCTCCAAAGGCCGGAGGCTGAACAAAAATCTTCTTGGTGGATGTCTTGATGATGGGCACCGGTTTTGGAGTAAATTCCAATTGTTTTGTGACAGTTGGGGAAGAGCCTTCACCTACATCTAGTTCCTTTAGCTTAGGTGCTCTCAGAGATTTCTTGGTGGTAGGTTTCTTTGGAGGCATTGTTATTGCAAATGAAGCAATCCTTTAGAGCCGACATACAGAGCAATATTTGATCATAGTGTATAAGTGAGGTGAAAAACACAACAAAATACGGACTACTACATACTTGTAACATTTGCTAAACTCTATTGTTTAATTCTCACAGGATCTTGGATGCTTCTTCTGAATTTCTCATCTCGCTCCTTTGGATGTTCTGAACTTCTTAGTGCATGATTGACTTGTTTATGAGGTGCTCGAAAGAATTTAAGCAGGAAGAGCCTATAGTGTCGTATCGACTAGTTAACTCGGGTTATGAGTGGAAATCAAACGATATCTGCCACCAAATCCCTATAATTCAATTCTTCATGGGTTGACGGTGGAGGCGCGGAGGGTAGTGTGCTCTATTAGCAATTTCAAATGGTTGCTTTGATATCCACATGAATTAATAACTAATGCAAGATTTGGAATCAATTAGTTCTTTAAATGCTTCAAATCCATCGTATCTTAGAGATAAAACGTCCCATCGCGTCGCTTTCTTAGTGGGAAGATTGAGAATTGGTGATATGCTTGTGTATGTTCCCATTAAAATCCTCATGAGAAAACCTACGATGCCGACTGATTTCGTCGTACGGTGTTGTCGTGGAAAAACTGGTTAGAAGTGTGACTTGGGTCTCGGGAGCTAGTAACAACTCAGGGGAAAAACTAGATCATATGTCTAACCACTCGGGAAACGACATATGGTAGATGAGGATAGGTGGTTTGATTGTATATCTCAGTCAGAGTCAGGTTTTTTTTACAAGAGGTGTATGTTAAAATAAAATCTGGGATTGCCGATGCCGAAAGTTATCGGTGGTTGGCGATCGATGATTGACTTATCACACTTTCTACGAGCTAACTTTCTAAAACTCGCCGATGCCGAGAATTAGCGGGGACCGGCTATCGGTGATAATCCCATCGCATAGTTTCCTTGTGGATTGTTGTCCTTGAAAAATCCCAATGCCGAAAAACTTTTCGAAAGTCGACAATCGACAATATCATTTCTTTCTTCATGAATGCTTACTCTTTTAGCCTTCTCCCGATGCTGAAGGGATCAATCATCGGTGATATCCTTGGTGATGCTTGTCACGAAAGAAAACTCCCGTTTTCCAATGCTGACAAAGATCAAGACTCGACAACTTCGGTTCTCTCTAGTGTTTTTTTTTCACGCTTAATGCTTTCCGATGCTGAATTTCTTAAGCGCGTCGGGGAAAAGTTTTGACTGTCAATTCTCTAATTTAGATGTTAGTATTTTAAGTTACAGTTTTTCCCATGCTCAAGAAAACTTTGAAATACTTAAATGGAAAACAAAATGATAAGCAAATGCAACATTTTTCATGCTGAGGTCGAATTAGATAGTGCAAAAGATCAAGTGGTACCCAAAAAGTAAAATTTGACATAGGCTTTTTAGGGTGTGTTGAGTGATCAACAAGTGGCGACTAATTAGGAAAAAGAAGAATCTCTGTTCCTCCTTTAGGGCTCGACTGATGCAAAAGATGGTGGAGAACCTTACTCATTTTAAAATTAGAGATTCGTTTACCCATTTGAAACTCCCTGGTTGATGCTTCCGGGTCTGCCCGTGGGGTTTTCAACCTTTATTACTCCTTCATTTCTCGTAACCTTGACTCATGCCCTCTTGTACAAAGTCTAGTAAAGTATTCACTAGCGCATAGACTTTAGTTACCTTTACTCACTTGCTACGGTGTTGCTCCGCTGCCAGCGAGCGTCCATAGCCCCAACGGAGATACCCTGACATCACAGAACTTGCTCTGATGCCAGGGAGTGTCCATAGCCCCGACAGAGATATCTGCATACCCTCTCCTACTTTTCACTCATTTGATAAAGTCAATTTATTTTGGCAGAACTCCCTAAGCGAGTGGGAGAGGATGACATCTGTTTATTTGCAAAGATGAGATGGTTTAAGGTGAAACCTACTAGCTCTATCTTTGAGGTGCATGTAGTCCTTTCCAACTTTCCTTATTTCCTTAAGGTCTTACCAAATCACTAAGCAGACACTTTTGACATTTCCCCAAAGTTTTTCATCTGTGTAGGTTAGATGGAGAGCCCCTCGAAACAATTGCAAGTTTCCCAGCGCTTCTTGTGTTTGTATGCGAGCGATGAGTTAGGAAGAGAGATCCATATGTCACATGACTTGAGGTCGACCATTGTCTTGCTAAACACAATCTTCAAAAGCGAAGAAGTCAGAAATCAAATGAAAACAACAAAAATTCATTTCGCAATCATGAAAACACGCATACAAAACATAAAATCTATATATATATATATATATATATATTTCTTTTTTATAATATTATTGGAAATATTGTTTTAAGGCTTGGCCATTTACAGGGAGGGTGTCAGGTTCCCCCCTCAGATTGTGCAGCTGATAAGTGCCTGTTCCAATCTTCTTAGCCACCTGGAAGGGTCCAAGCCACAGATTTTGAAACTTAGAATGCTTGCCTTTAGTCTTGTCACATACCCACTACGACAAAAATAAAATTTTCGCTCTTCCTCAAGGGATAGAATTCGCGAATTCCTATGGGGGCCTAGCGCAGGCTATCTCTTCCCTTATCCACCTCCATGTGATCATTGGTTATTACCACATGCTAAGCCAAGAGGCACCTTTTGCATTTCACGACTCAACAATGCAAGAGAGTCAAGTCTTTCGACTCTTCAAACATCGAAACCCGAAATCTTACCTTCGATGAGACCGACAACTGCGAATCTCCCCCTGATCCGATGGTCCTGGCCATATCGGGATTTCAGTAACTGGGAGTTCGAAATGCAGCGACCCAAACCATTGGTCACTCCATTCCCCTAACTCCGATACACGAGTTCTTATACGAGATTCAACGATCCTCAATGATTTGGATCCAACAGTCCAAATCTTTTCAGAGTTTCGTGAACTGGGAGTTCATGATGCAGCGACTCCAAATCTCTTGTCACTCCAATCCCCGAATTTTGATATGGAAATTTGTGTATGAGATCATCGACCCTTGTTGATCTGGATCTAATGATCACTATCCCTCCTGAGCTTAAGGGTGTTGAAAGACACTCAGTTGTAATCCCTTCGCTATTCTACGAGATCCAATGGCCCACAGGATTTCAGAGCTTTCCCCGAACTATGACCGCTCACCACGCATCTCCTCCGATGGAAGGTCTAGATCCTGGTTAGATCGACGACCCACAAGCCCCATGATCTAATGACTATGATCTCTCTTAAACCAACGACTAGGATTAAGTTGTGATTTCGCGACTCGCGAGTTCTAAGAACTCCTTCCATTGACTTCTTTTAGCGGCGAGTCAACGAAATTCCTAACTCTCGGTACGTGTCCTCTACAAATGGATGGTCCAGATTCTTTCGAGACCCGAAATGTCGATTCCCGAGTTTAGACCCTTTATTAAATACTAGTGCCTACCTCCTCCTTCTACCACATGACCCTATCCTGTGACCTAGGGCTCATCCACAGAGCACGTTGGGGTTTCGTATATCGGGATTTCGCGACTTGCGAAGATGAGGGGTCTTGCCCTCTGGTTTCCCAGATGCCGAAACGTTGAAAGTTATTCACACTAAACTGGCTCAACCACAGAGCGCGTTGGGGTTTCGTATACCGGGATTTCGCGACTTGCGAAGACGAGGGGTCTTGTCCTCTGGTTTCCCGGATGTCGAAATGCCGAAAGTCATTCACACTAAACCGATGGTCCAGATCACTCATGGATCAACGACCACGATCACGTTGCGATTTCGTGAATCATAAGTTCATGTGGTCTTAGCCTTTGACCACTCCAAGTCACGAGTTAGTGAAATGATACCCAACTGCCCCGTGTCCTGTGCTGATGGACGGTTCTGAATACTTCGGGACTTTCAGCACTTCGTCGAGTCCACTCTCCTGCCTATGCAAGGGTTAAGATCGACGATCAATAGAGCTCTGATAGATCCTTGGATATATGGTCCTGGATCCCATCACTACTTGCGAAGGTTGAGGGGATCGAGGTATTAACGCCTTCATTCCTTCCTCCAATCTAACGGTCGTGACAGACCTCAGATCCTCCGAAAGGATCTCATCCGTTCATCTAGCAAACGAAAGGGTACTCTCTTTTGGTATTTGAAACTCGCTATCCTTCCTGAGCTTCATCAACTATGAAGGACTTGAGAGCTTTGCGCTCTTTCTCCTGGACTTGACTCTTAGAAGAGTCTTCAACACAACTATTGCGCTCCTTCATCAAGGGGTTCTGGGGTTCTATTTGATCGCAGAGAGCCTGTGCATATCTGCACTACTGTTATAACCCTAAATTGCACCACACATGCTTACCTGGCATCAGGCCAACTCATATCCCTTCATTTCCAAAACATCTGCTGAACAACCTCTTTGAAAATCCTCTTGGGTAAAGGTACACGCGCCCTAACCCACTACTGCACGCGTGTGAACACTGACAGGCCTACTACAACCCGCGTTTACCTAACAAAACACAAAAATAGGAAAGTTTCCGACGGGACAAAAAGCTATGGGTCAGTTAACTGAAACTCCCAACCATGCATGGCTGAGAGTTCGTCCAAAACCCTAGCTCCTTCTAGCCTATAAAAGAAGTGGTAGGGGTACTATTTGGAGGAGGAAAATTATAGCGAAGAAACTATGCCCATTTTCCGAATCCATTGTCCCAACCCTTTAGTCTTTCCTCAAGCCTAAGGAGAATTAACGCAAAGCAGTTGGAGGACAAAAGAAGAGGAGGAGCCCAAGATCAGGATCAAGGAGCGGTGGCCGGTCTCGACTTTGATTGTAAGTTGATTCATTTTGAAAATAATAAAAGAATACTTTTCCCATCCCAATGCATGAGTTATTTATGATTTGTGTAATTTATGTTTAATTTCTAACCCTCAAGTAGAAAAGTAGCATGCATGTGTAGTGTTTTGTCTTGATTGCAGGATAACTTTGGAAGGAGCAGCGGAAGCAAGCGGTCAAGAGCGCAACGGAGGATCTACACCAAACATCAGTAAAAAGGTTAGTAGTTCCTTTCCATGCATGTGTAGTGAAAGAGGGGTTTAAGTTTTGGGTGGTAGGTTAAAAGGTCATTTCTTTACGGTCAAAATCTGCATGCAAGTCTGACCCTAGTTTGCTAGTCCATAGGGTATTATTTCCCAACAACAGAATTGGCGACCATACTGGGGAAGATACTCTTTAGGGTTTCCAGATTTAGTTGAGTTTTTGGGTAGTTTAAGAGATTATATTTTCTGTTTCTTTGCCTATTTTTTTCTGTAAGGCCTGAGCTAGCAAGGAGCCTGGTTCCTTATACCAGTTTTCCCTGACTGTTGCTTGACGACAATTTTTGGGACACACAGAGGTACACGCGGCTTGCAGAAGGCCTGCACGTGTGTACCCGCGCCCTAATCTCTTACAGCTCGTGTGTGAATGCTAGCTGTAGAGGTTTCAGTAGCGTGTAGGAGTCAGAGAGCTTGAGAGGCAGTCCTCCTCTTCCCTGTCA
The DNA here is from genome assembly GCA_009831015.1 of Picea engelmannii. Taxonomy (NCBI): domain Eukaryota; kingdom Viridiplantae; phylum Streptophyta; class Pinopsida; order Pinales; family Pinaceae; genus Picea; species Picea engelmannii. The sequence continues at coordinate 82,950 of ML818193.1, forward strand.
GAATTATACATTCTCAGGGGGCTTTCTGGATCCTGTCTGAGTCTTGCTGGTTCACAGTCTTGTCTCAGTTTGCTTTATTGCATTTTGTTATTCTTTGCAATTATTTTTCTTTTCTGTTAAGAAGAAGCATCCAAGCCTTTAAGAGACCCTGGTTATCAATACCAGAGGCCTCTTTCTGGTCTGGGTTGCATGTGTTTATGTTTGTCTTGTAGTTTATACATACACGCGTCCTGTGTAAGTGCAGCCCGCGGGTACACGTGCTCTGTTGTAGCTCAGCACGCGTTTGCACGTGTGCTGTTTCAGTGACAGAGGCGTGCTTGACAGGTTGCTTTTCAATCAGGGTGGGGCAATCATCCCCTCCTGTGGTGAGAAGTGTTCCTCTCAGGTGTTTGAGCCCAGGGTTGAACAGTCAGTAGGTTAGGGCCTCTTACCCCTAGCCTGTTTTTTCTCAGTTGATAGTTGATAGAAAAGATAAAAAAAAGAAAATTTTGTTTTATGGTTTTTAGACAAGTGTAGGAGTCTGTGCTTTCTTGATTGCCATTGTGTATCTTTGCTCTGATTCCTTGCGAACTGCGCTTTAAGCCAGAATTTTGTTTTGTTTTCTTGGTTTTGTGCTTGTCGGCATTTTCCCTTTGTTGCTTCAATTAGCACTTAAATAAATAAAAAAATATATCTCTTTTTCATTTTCTTCTTTGTTTGAAGATTGTGTTTCTGCATCAATAGCTAGGAAGAAGTCTTTCGTTCATAAGTTTTTGCAGTGCATTTAGAGCATAAGTAGCTCGTAGTTGAGCAAAATTCCTTTATGTTTGCTGCATGAAATCTTAGAAAAATTGAAAAGAACAAGAAGTCTTTCTTTGTGAAAAGTTGTTGATTTTTGCATTTAGTAAAAGTCTTTTGTTCCCAGTTTTTTTTCATTTGTTTTTGCTTTGAGTCTTTACACATCATCAGTTTCACCTTCATACCCGTGACGTAAAAAAGCCCATAAAAGCAACACTAATTTAAAATCTATTATACTTTTTGTTTGTAGGGTTCATACACTAGTTCAGGACTAGGGCCTTGGATTAGGTTGGAGAGGAAACTCTCCAAGGCCACTCAAAACCAAACATTGGAGTCTGTGATAGGGAGTGTAGAAGTCCAGTTTCGTGGAAGTTATCTGGGACCCCCCTCTAACACAGGGGATAAACACGAGGTCGCGTGAGGAAAGGTAGTGGAGATAACCCCTCCAAAGCCGGACCAAGCATAGTAGAGAGCACATATCGAGGATTTGTTTTGGGATTCCGTCGTTTGCATTTGCCACGGGGCTTCATGGGTCTCGAATCCGTTCGAGGTCCTCAGTTGTCTTCTGGAACATTTTCTCTCAATACCCTTGACATGTTTTGGGCTTGATACCCTGCTCATTGTGGTCTACCCGACTATCGACTGTACCCGCCTAGTGATTGTTCGCGTGCTGACAAACTAGTTGCCAATATTTTTTAGGGACATACACAGGTGACTGCGGGGGTATACCGTGGTACCTAGAATAGACATCGGGCCACGCTTTGCAGAGTATACCCAGAGGGTGCTTCCATGTTCGAGTTACACTTGCACCGGTAAGTTGCTCTAGTGTTGGTTGTTGTAATTGTTCTTCAAAATAGTTAGTGATTGCTTGTCTTATCTCTTAGGGGCTTCTTTTTTAGTGTGTGTTACTGTTTGATCGTGTAGAATACCTTAGCGTGTCTTGGATCTTCTCAGACAGTGGAGGATCCCGAGCTCCGCCGGTCACGAAGGCTTCTGGGCCTGCCGCCGGTTATACTGGAGCCACCCCCGCCACCATTAAGGCGGAAGCTAGACCAACAAGGGTCTTTCGAAGCAACCGGGTTACAAACCATTGTGCCCGAACAACCCCCAGAGGAATCAATCGCCAATCTTGGCTCGGTTGAAACCCCAACCACTGATACTTGGCCATCGGTCAGTGTACCAATCCAATTTTACGAACGCCTGTCAGTGCCTCACACAGCTATGGAAACAAACGCTGTTACTTCCTCTGGGAATTCTTCCATTCCCACCACCGTTGCTACCACAGGAGAAGCATCTCCTAACTTGTCTTCATCGGTCCAGGCCACCATGGTCTCGGCCGCAACTACGTTGCATAGTGGGCCGATCCCATCTATCGCGGCGACCACAAATCCCTTTACACCTAGTGTGACAGGCTCTCCGTTCTCATACAGTATGCCTAGTTTGGGCACAAGTCCTGCACTCACTCACTCCACTTTACAGACTTTGGGTCTGGGGGCAGGGAGCTCTAACGCTCCTCTGCAAGGTCAACTTGGGGGAATTCCTGTCCCTTTTAATGCTTTTCCTTACACTGGAGGTCATATCTCTCCTTCGTCCCCTTCGCTTGGTGGTCTACATCAGCAGTCCGTCGGGCAGCCTGCACACACGAGTTTATTTGGAGCCGGGAGTCAAGGAACACCTGCGCAAATTCTGCCGGTAGGTTTGTCATCGTTTGTTTGGAATGGGACGTTTGGTAACAACACTTTCACATCCACTGCTTTCCCATCTGGGGGCACTCCCATTTTTGGACAGTCTACTCCGGCGTAAGGTACTATTCCTGCGTCGGGGGCACATATAGCAGGACCTTGGAACTCAGGACAAGGATCCGTTCCCTCCTCTTGAATGCCATTCTAGGGTAATTATTTCCACAGTCAATGGAACCCTAGACAGACTTCTATGCCTCTTCCAGCAGGATCGGCATGGGGTAATCCTTCCCAAAGTCCGTCAAACACGATGAATGCCCAACATCCTATGTCCTTTATGGGGAATCAACCAATGATGTCTCCATAGATGCAAAATCCTTATGCTGGTCAGGGCCATGGTTTCTACCAAAATCCAGGTCAGCACCCAAACTTTTCCTGGCAACCTGGTGCCAGTCAAACTCCAGGACCCTTTTTCCCAGGCTATCAACAGCAACCCAAACTACCATTCTTGGCGACGTTACACTTGCCAGATTTGACAGGGTTGTTAAATGATCCTATTTGTCACGATTCACGTTGGCCTCCTATGCCAACGAAGTTGCCTTTGGACATTCCAAAGTTCGAGGCCAAGCCTAACGAAGATCCAGGTGATCACGTGACTACTTTCCATCTTTGGTGTTGATCTAACTCATTGAAAGATGACTCCGTCCAATTGCAATTGTTTCAACACACTCTTATCGGGAGTGCCATGAAATGGTACATCGAGCTTGATCGCTCAAGATACTCTTCTTTTGGTGAACTGGCGATGGCCTTCCTTAACCATTTCCAGTTACCTGTGAGATACGACGCTGGCATAGAGCTGCTTGCCAATTTCGAACAGACGACAGCGGACCATATCTCTGATCATATCCGAGAGTGGAGATGCCAAAAGAGTCTAATCAAAGTACCAGTCCCACCAGCATTCCTGCTTGAGTGGTTCCTTAAGTCTTTAGTCCCACAATTATCCAAAGACATCGCGACTTCAAGAGTTTTCTCTGAAGAAGATGCCATCATGAGGGCTCAACAGTTTGAGCTCATCTATTCTCAGTCTGGTTTATTATACAACATCCTTTCGGATGCACCACGATCGATACTGGATAAAACTAGACAGAGAGCTGGACCACATGCTGATGGTATTGTTGGCTCAGCACAAACCAAGTCCGCTGAGCAATTGACAAAGCAATTGCAACAGTTATCTATACAACACTCAGCGGCCAACCAGAATACTTCTTTGGCTGCTCCTCCTACCCAAACGTCGGAAGTACACTCCGTGCAGACGACTAACCCAAAGGCCACCTAGCAGCCTGAAGGGAAGAAAAAACAACGGAAAAAGGGTAAGGGGGATAAAAAACCCACTGATAATGCTGGCGAGGGCACCACCGAAAAGCGGAAGGTGAGGTATTAGTGCAACTTATGTGCGGAAGACTACCCGACCCATCTATGTCCTCGACTTGCAGAGGCCCAAAAGTTTGTCACACAACAACAACAAGCCGTGTTGACTAATCCCTTTCAGCATGGGCAGAATTTAACTCAAGCCTCTACAAGTGTCGAAGGGGGCAACCAAAAAACCTGCCCTCCTCCAAACAATCCCTCATCCGCGAACGTATATATGGTTAGGGGTGATGCTTTAATAACGACTAGAGTGCACGACTATAGTAAACCAAGGGCCTCTGAGAAGGGTAAAGAAGATGAGATCCCATCTCTTCCTCTACAGATCGAGAAGACGTTGGGTGAAACAATGACACACATTCCAAAAGGTGCATTTAAGAAAGCTTCTCACAACCCAAACGCAAGGGCCGCCCAGAATTACTCTGTGGTGGAAGATTTATCACAAACCCCTTGTGCGATGTCCGCTTTGGAAGTCCTCCAAAGCTGCCCTGCTCAGAGGAAAGCTTTGTTGACTGCTTTAGGCTCTACTGAGACTTGTAACCCGGGTACCATCATGTTAGATACGACCAACTTAAAACCTCTTCTGCCTTACCACATCGCGTTTTAGATAGTAGTGGCTCATCCCATGAAAACTTTTACATGGAATATCTTTCGCACGGTGGTCGAAGAGGGCGCTTCGACTTGCGTTATTTCGTTAGCATGTTGGAAAGCCATTGGTCAGCCCGCTTTGTCTCCATCACCTACTCTCCTCACTGCGTTCGACGGTCGTTCTTTCCGACCACATGGCATCGTTCCTTCTTTCCTTGTGCAGTTAGGAGGGAAGACTGTGTGCGTCGAAGTAGAGGTAGTTGATGCTCCCCTCGACTATAACCTCTTGTTAGGTCGGAGTTGGACTTATGCTATGCAAGCTATGGTTGCTACAGTTTTCTGAGTCTTGTTATTTCCACACGAGGGTCGGATAGTGACCATTGATCAATTGTCCTTCTCTAGACCTGACCCAGCTTTGGGGGAATCCACGGTTCCCATGATTGATAATCCTCAGCCCGGTGTCGTTAACGTAGGAGTTGGTTTGTGCCCATCCTTGATGGGTACCTTCAATTACCCACCTCCTCATGACGATGTCAATTTTATATCTAGTCACCATAAGGCTGAGATTTTTCACGTTTCGTCGTTCCGCACGACTTACTTTGAGGATTCGTGGATTATTCCTTCCCCATAAGCCAGGATGGATGAGACAGGGCACTCCGGCATGTCCATGCCCTTGTCGGCCGCTGAAGTAGCGTACTCTTTGGTCCAGCAAGCTTCAGCTAACCCTGATCCGACTCCCACACAAGAGGGTGATCCACTTCTAGAGCCTATCTGGGCTCAGGATTCTCTTGCTACCACCGATTCGTTAGACTTAGTCTTGCCTTCCGACGAAGCAGTAATCGAAGCAATGAATAGTCCAGACAAACCTTGGGATGATCTTCATCACAGATCATATTTCCTCCCAGAGTTACACTGAATCGAGGCAGGAGAATTCACTATCACCATGACGGGAGATCAGCCGTGTCCTATTAACCTCTTAGCTACACATGAAATTTATGCTGAGGGAAATATGGCGACTATTGCTGAAACCATACCTATCAACATCTCCCGCAAACCTGGCATTGTGGAGAATGTCTTCGTCGGGGCAGATTGCTCCCCCGAAGAGATTCAGATTTACACGGATCTTTTCAAAGAATTCCGCGACGTTTTTGCCTGGTCTTATGAGGAAATGCCAGGTATCGAGCCGAAAATAGTTGAACATGAAATCACAACGTATCCTGATGCCAAGCCTGTTCGGAAAAAACTTTGTCCAGTTAATCCTAAGAAAGCAGCAACCATTAAGATTGAGGTTGAGAAATTGCTCAAGGCAGGGTTCATTTACCCTATTCATTTGACTCAATGGGTGTCAAACCCCGTGTCGGTCGATAAAAAACAAGGCACGATTCGTGTATGTACCGATTTCCGTGATTTGAACAAGGCATGTCCAAAATATAATTATCCAACCCCATTCATCGACCAGATCATTGATGAATGTGCCGGTTGTGAAGCCTTTTCATTCATGGATGGTTTTTCGGGCTATAATCAAATCCAAATCAAACTTGAGGACCAACACAAAATGACATTAATTTTTCCATGGGGTACATTCGCCTATCGTAAGATGCCTTTTGGCCTCAAGAATGCTGGAGCCACTTTCCAGCGGGCCATGCCTTTTGCGTTTCACAACCTCAAGCATATAGTCGAGGCCTATCTAGATGATTTAGCATCACGCTCTCGCAAGCGAAAGGATCATCCTATGCACCTCAGACTAATCTTCGAACGCTGTCACTACTTCAAGATTCGCTTGAATCCCAACAAGTGCAGCTTTTGCATCACGTCAGGACGTTTGGTAGGTTTCATCGTATCAACAACAGGGATCATGGTGGATCCTCTTAAGGTGGAGGCAATAATCCAGTTGCCCCCGCCACGCACAATCTTACAACTTCAAAGTCTTCAAGGCAAGGCGAACTTCTTACGATGCTTCATTGCCAACTATGCCGAAATCACCAAAGGCTTTATGCGTTTACTTAAGAAAGATGTTCCCTTTTTCTGGGACGAAACCACTCAACGCTCTTTCGATGCATTAAAACACGCCCTCACAACCGCACCTCTGCTACAACCACCTAATTATAACAAAGATTTCTTATTATATCTGGCTGCCACAGAGTCAACCATAGGCATGGTTTTAGTTCAGGAAGATGATTCGTTTTCAAAATATGTGATCTATTACCTGAGCTGAGGCCTCATAGGACGGGAACTTAATTATTGCCATCTCGAAAAACTTGCGTTGGCAGCAGTTCATGCTGTTCAACGGTTCCGTCACTATGTTCTGTTTCGCAAAACCACCGTTGTTGCTGTCGTGAATCCATTCCAGTACATGTTGACACGATGAGTTATCAGCGGGAAAATTAGTATATGGATGGTCATCCTCCAAGAATTTGACTTAGACTTCGTTTCAGCAAAGTCCAAGAAGTCATTGGTCTTCGCAGAACTTATTTCGGAGCTTCCGGTTGAGTCAGGTGACGTTGTGACTGAGGACTCGCCTATCCGGGGGGATATGTTTTTGATTGCATCTTTAGACCCCTGGTACGGAGATATACTGATCTATCTCCAGAATTTGAAGTGCCCCACCTCTGCTTCTCGTGACGAGCGTCGGCGGATATGCCATCAGGCTAAGAACTATCTCATACTCGATGATACGTTGTATCGAAGAGGTGTAGATTGTGTCTTGCGTCGATGTCTCACTCATGAGGAGGCCATCATAGTGCTCAACGATTGTCATACAGGATCTTGTGGCGGTCACTTATCTGGGTTGGAAACAACCCAAAAGATTTTACGAGTAGGTTACTTCTGGCCCACACTTATCAAAGATTGTATTGAGTCGGTCAAGAAGTGCCATCCGTGCCAAATCTTCTCTCGAAAGATGAGGGCACATCCAGCTCCTATGTTTCCTGTCATCACAGTTGGTCCCTTCACTAAGTGGGGGATTGATTACACTACATGCAACCCCCCGTCAGCAAGGGGGCACCGCTATATCATCGCAGCTGTCGACTACTTCACTAAGTGGGTCGAAGCTATGCCAACGTTTAAAGATGATGGAGAGACTGCAACTCTCTTCTTATTCAACCAGATTATAGCACGGTTCGGTGTCCCAAGAGAGATTGTCACTGACCATGGCAGTCACTTTCAGAACCAAATGATGTTCGAATTAACATCAAAGCTTGGGTTACGGCAGGAGCATTCATCACCTTACTACCCCCAAGCCAATGGGCAGGTGGAAGCTGTAAACAAAACTCTTAAGACGATTCTACAACGAACTATCAACTTAGCCAAGTCAAACTGGCATTTGATGTTATACTCGGCATTATGGGATTACCGAACATCAGTTAAGACTGCAACCGGTTTCTCACCTTTCCAACTTGTTTACGGGCTAGAGGCAGTCTTTCCCATCGAATGTCAAATCCCATCTCTGAAATTGGCAGTACAGTTATTGCCAGACACTTCTCCACTTGAAGAGCGGTTAGTACACCTTGAGCAGCTTGATGAGCAGCATTGCGATGCGGCCCTGGCCAACAAGGCTCATAAACATAAGGTCAAGTGTCAATATGATAGGTCTGTTCGTCCTCAGATTTTTTCTGAGGGCGACCTTGTCCTGGTCTATGACCAAGATAAGGACCCCCTGGGGGCAGGAAAGTTTAAACCCATGTGGTTCGGACCC
>ML818193.1:101237-118519 GCA_009831015.1 Picea engelmannii
ATTCGGTTATCAGAATGGTCAATATTCAGTTGTTAGTCTTCTATTAATTACATGATTCTTTCAAAATGTAATCCAGGATTCTTATATATGGATAGGCCTTGCAGCCCATTGTCCAACCTTCAACAATTATTAGGGTTGTGACTTTGTTCTTCTGACAAAGTCCTTACATAGTTCTTCCATCGGGAACTCCTTCAGCATGCAACTCCCTTGTTGCATATCCATCACTATTTGTGATGGCCTCAGCCTTGAGTTAGCTTTAGCTTTTTACTAAATATTCCCCTTAAGGAATATAAACATGCGTCTTTGTTAACTTACATCTATGATGTACTTAACCATTTTCATAATCCTAAGTCTGCATGTAGCTGTCATAGTTATATGGTGCAGACCCCCCCCTTTCTCTCCAAGGGTTGTGTGACCTCTCGGTTTTAGGATCTTCTTAAGACTGAACTGAAACAATCTTTGATTCCTTGCTGGAACCTATAAGAAAAAATCCATGGGTCTTCACAAATTTCGGCCCATGTGTACAAGCGCTTAAACGCAAGTCTCTTTCATGTGACCACGCCTTGTGGCCACACACTAACCCAAAAAGGTGCATCGCAATTTCACGTATTGACGATATGAGTCAATCGACTCTCCGTCCTTAAAACTCTCGATACCCGAAATGATGAAATTTCGGATCAGATCAATGATCACCAATAGCTCTCCAACCAATGGTTGTGATTATGTTGCGATTTCACGTTTCGCGACTTTTGTTATGAAGCACCTCGAATCCTTCGATCCCCGAAATTATGAAATTCTCTCTGGACGATCAATGGTCCATATCGCTCCTTGATCAACGTCTATGATCTTTTCGTGAATTTCTCGTTGCTTCTTCCAAGCCCTTTGGTTTTGCGAAATTATGGTATCTCCTCACAACTAACCAATGCGCTAATTCTCCAAGATCGAATGACTTAAAACATTTCGGCTCTTTCTAAATGGATCTTGACTCTAGATCTTATCCAATCTTCAAATTTTTTTCTGAAGGATTTCTCCCGCTCAATCCTCTGTACTTGTTCTTTCTTCGAACTTCAGTTTTCTGCGCTTCACCTTTGAACGCTTCAACTCTTCGAAACTTAGAAACTTTTTCTAAGTGTTTCCTCTCGAGACTCAAAACCACTACTCCTCTTGGTATACTCCATGCTCAACCTCCAGAGTTTTCAAACTTTAACACCAAATTTATTCTATACGCACGTTCGGCATACAAAATTTCCTCGCTATCTCTTCTGAGCTTTTAAGTTACTTACAAGACTAATCTCATAGTCATAACTCATACGTATGTTACCCTCTCTTTATGGGAACAACCAACAAGGGTCACTCTTGTGAATTAGCAACAGTCCCAAAGGACTCCTCTTAATCTTGTTTAAACAGATTATCCTTGTTGTCGATTCCAACCATTATAGGTCAGATAATCTGACCCTACATATTTTCATCAGTCCTCTCAATTGTGAGGAGTTATATGCTCAGGGTTTAGTCTTTTAATAATACAATAATTATAACTTTCTAAGGATCCTACCAGTCCTTACTAGATTTCCTAAATCATGAAGGAGTTCTTCATGAGGATCTTAATTCTTACCTAACCAACCATCTCAATTGCAAGAGACTCTACCTTCTTTAGTAGGTATCCATCATCACACTATAACAGAACAACTCAGTTCATGTCCCTTTTCTGGCTCGTGCAGCTTCATAGCACAATTTATTCCACCTCTGTTATTCATACTCAGGTTTTATCAGTAATATTGATCAGTGCATCCCTACTCCTATAAGAGTAGTTATCATTTTGACAAAGGAACAATATAATTCCTTTGCTGGAATTTTGTAGAAATTCCCAAATTACAGTTTCATTCTGTAGTCCTTCTCCTTAAAGAGAAAATGCAGATAACAATATCTCCTTACGTGACTCATACATGAGCCCAAGAAGGCCAAGTGTTGTAACCATGCTCTGATACCAATTTGTCACATACCCACTATGGAAAAAATAATTTTTTCGCTCTTCCTCAAGGGATAGAATACCTAAATTCCTACGGCGGCCTAGCGTAGGCTAGATCTTCCCTTATCCACCTCCATGTGATCATTGGTTATGACCACAGGCCAAGCCAAGAGGAGCCTTTCACATTTCGCGACTCAGCGATGCAAGAGAGTCAAGTCTTTCGACTCTTCAAACCCTGAAACCCGAAATCTTACCTTCGATGAGATCGACGGCTGCGAATCTCCCCCTGATCCGACGGTCCTAGCTGTATCGGGATTTCAGTAACTGGGAGTTCGAAATGCAGTGAACCAAACCAATGGTCACTCCATTCCCTGAACTCTGATACACAAGTTATTGTACGAGATCCAACGATCCTCAATGATTTGGATCCAACGGTCCAGATCTTTTCAGAGTTTCGTGAACCGGGAGTTCACGATGCAACTACTCCAAATCTCTTATCACTCCAATCCCCGAATTCCAATATGGGAATTCGTGTATGAGATCAACAACCCTCGTTGATCTGGATTTGATGGTCACTATCCCTCCTGAGCTTAAGGGTGTTGAAAGACACTCAGTCTTAATCCCTTCGCTGTTCTACAAGATCCAATAGCCCACGGGATTTCAGAGCTTTCCCTTAACTCTGACCACTCACCACGCGTCTCCTCCAATGGACAGTCCAGATCCGGGTTAGATCGACGACCCACAAGCCCCATGATATAACGACTGTGATCTCTCTTAAACCAATGACTAGGATTAAGTCATGATTTCGCGACTCGCGAGTTCTAAGAACTCCTTCTATTGACTTCTTTCAGCGGTGAGTCAGCGAAATTCCTAACTCTCGCCACGTGTCCTCTACAAATGGATGGTCCAGATTCTTTCGGGACCCAAAATGTTGATTCTCGAGTTTAGACCCTTGATTAATTGCTAGCGCCTACCTCCTCCTACCACATGACCCTATCCTGTGACCTAGGGCTCATCCACAGAGTGCATCGGGGTTTCGTAAACCAGGATTTCGCGACTTGCGAAGATGAGGGGTCTTACCCTTTGGTTTCCCGGATGCCGAAACGTCGAAAGTTATTCACACTAAATCGGCTCATCCACATAGCGTGTCGGGGTTTCGTATACCGAGATTTCGCGACTTGCAAAGATGAGGGGTCTTTCCCTCTGGTTTCCCGGATGCCCAAATGCCGATATTTATTCACACTAAACTGATGGTCTAGATCACTCATGGATCAATGACCACGATCACGTCACAATTTCATGAATCGTAAGTTCGTGCAGTCTTACCCTTTGACCACTCCAAGTCGCGAGTCAACAAAATGCTACCCAACTGCCCCATGTCCTATGTCGGTGGACGGTTTCGAATACTTCAGGACTTTTAGGACTTCGTCGAGTCCACTCTGCTGCCTATGCAAGGGTTAAGATCGACGGTCAATAGAGCTCCTATAGATCCTTGGATCTACGATCCCGGATCCCATCACTACTTGCGAAGGCTAAAGGGATCAAGGTATTAATGCCTTCGTTCCTTCCTCCAATCTAATGATTGTGACATACCTCAGATCCTTCGAAAGGATCTCATCCATTCATCTAGCAAATGAAATGGTACTCTCTTTTGGTATTTGAAACTCGCTATCCTTCCTGAGCTTCGTCAACTATGAAGGACTTGAGAGCTTTGTGCTCTTTCTCCTAGACTTGACTCTTAGAAGAGTCTTCAACACAACTATTGCACTGCTTCATCAAGGGGTTCTGGGGTTCTATTTGATCGCAGAGAGCCTATGCATATCTGCACTACCTCTCATGAGATTAACAAACTCCGTCCTCCAAGGGACTCAGAATGACTAGGTGAGTAAACCATCGTACATGCAACTACGCCTAAGGTCAACGAGCTCACATTTCGTGGCTCTAGCTTAAGACACTACAAAATTCAAGAGTTTATGAGAACAAGTCATGTCTGAACCATATAATTCCTTACTTGCCTAATTATACAACCACGTAGAAATAGAAGGGATACAATATATCCATTAAGAAATATGTGCAATTCCTGAAACATACACAGTATAACCAATTCATACACAGTTACGGCTAAATTACACAAGGTAGGAAATCACTTATCTATTACAGGTTGCCGCCAACCAACTGACTGTGGGTGTTCGTCCTTCCACCCGACCATAGGCTCAGAGGCATTCATTCTTAGCACTATGGCCACCCCCGTGCCAAGCAATGATATCACCAGGGAGTTCTCATAGTTCTCAGGAGCTATGTCTTTGTCCCAGCTTCTGCTCGGGTCCTGTTCTCTGCAACTCAGAGATTTCTCTTTCAGTTATGGCCTCGGTGAGGTTTCTCAGATGCTCTTCCACATCAAGCTCATAGCCTTCCATTTGTGATTCCACTGGAGCATCTTCCTTATGAGCTTACACTCTCCCGTCCTGTGTCTCTTCTCCCCTGTGTATCCCCCTTACCCTGGAAGGTTTTTGCCGACCTATCCTGTTCCTTCTGTTAGAAGGAAGCTTAGGTCTGCAGGTCCCTGTGGTACTTCAGGCTGACAACCCATGTTTCCATTCATGGGGGTGGTTGATAATTCAACCACCGGTCCTTTCTTCATTAACTGATTTCTCTCCTTGGGATCCAAAGGAGGTTGTCATCCGCATCAAGGGAAATTTGGGGTTATTTGTCATAATGAACCCTCTCTTATAGTTTTCAAATTCTTCCTCTAGTGATATCATGGCCAGTACTTTCAAGGCTTCACCCCCACAGTCAGTTATTGGCAACTCAAACAATAATACATTTACATTTTCCTCATGCATTAGCATGGTAATTCCTATTTTATGATTAATTGCAAATTGGGGGAAACAAGGTGTTACAAGTCTCATTTGCTCTATCCCATTTTAAAACTGGGTCTCCTACTTCAAAATTCTTCTCTTTAGCCTTGTGCTTGTCAAACCATCTTTTAACTATCTATTGGTGGGCTATGAATTTTGATTTAGATTTCTCCCTCTCCTCTTATAACATGAGAAAGGTGTCAATTCTTTGTTGCATGACTAATGAAGACCGTTCTCCAGAATCTTGGGCCAGTTGAAGAGATGGAAGATAAATCCCATTTGGGAGAACAAATTCCTGCCCGTATACCATAAAGTATGGGGAATTGCCTATAACTTCTTTGGGTGTGACCCTATCAGCCCATAAAGCGTTATGAAGTAGATTATGCCAATTTTGTTGGTTGCATGCAACTGTTTTCTTCAATATCCTCACTAGGTTCTCATTAGTTGATTCTGCCACCCCATTTCCCTGTGGATAATAATTTGCCGAGTATCTAATTATGATTCCTTTCTCTAGGGAAAAATCTGTTAGCAAAGTGGAAGATAAGTAAGCTGCATTATAAAAAATGAGGACAGAGGGGACATCGAACCTTGTGATTAGATGTTGTTCTATGAATTGGATCACCACCTTCTCATTTACATGAGTCAGAGGGATGGCCTCTGCCCATTTCGTCAAGTAATCGATGGAAGTAAGTATGTACTTGTGTTTTTTTTAAGAGATTGATGTAATTTATCCTATAATATCTAACCCCCATTGCTTGAAAGGCCTAGAAATAGTCACAGGTTGGAGTGGGACTGCTACTCTCTTTTCTCTCCCGACTCTCATTTGACAAACTTTACAGTTTATAGCGTATGTGTGAGCATCTTTGAACAAAGTGGGCCAATAATAGCCAGATCTCAGTATCTTATGAGCGATAGTGTCTCCTACAAAATGCCCCCTTGCAGGGCCATCATGGAGTTTCTTCAGGACTTTATTTGCATCTCTACGTTCGAGGCATCTCAAAAGTACCCCATCATAATTAACCTGAAAGAGTACTGAATTTATGAGGTGATATTGGGCAGAATTTAACCCGAGGGCTCTCCTTTCCTTGGGATTTAGGTCTTCTGGGAAAGTCCCATGGTGCAGGAGATAAGTGAGTTTCTCATACCAAGACTCTTGTCCTGGGGAAAGATATGAAGCTTCGCCACACCATAATGCCATTTCATTTTCCCATCCGAGATCTTCATTTACTTGGTCTTGAGCTTCAACCACCAATTTGCATAACCCTTGTCCTTTAACTAGTTTTGCAGGTTTTATGTCTAGATCAAATTATTGAACTACCGCCATCCAATTTCCTCTTCTTTCCCCCATCTCTTGTTGAGTAAATAAAGATCGGACTGTGGGGTGAGGCACGATTACTTTGGTGTGATTCTTGAGGATGTAAGATCTGAAATGTTTTACTGGCTTATAAACCACATAAGCCTGTTTATCTATGGCAGGGTAATTCATTTCAGCTCCTTGGAGGTTAGTGGTCATGAACGACACTGATGCCTCATTGTTGTCATCATCCTTCTGAGTTAAAACTGCAGCTAACGATTGATCGGAGGAAAAGGTATGGAGGAAAAAATACTTGTTGAAATTGGGACTCTGCAATATGGGGGCTTGGGATATAGTGGTCTTAATATCACTGAATTATTTATTTCGTTCATCATCCCACTTAAATTCGACATCTTTATGTATCATATTTTTTAAGGGTTTGATGGTATCAGCGAAATCGAGAGTGAATTTCCTCACAAAATTGATTTTCCCGAAAAATGACTGCATAACTTTCTTGTTGCGAGGTAATGGAAGTTGAGCAATAGCCTTAACTCTTTCGGGGTCTATGCAGATGCGTTCCCAGGATATAACATGGCCTAGAAACTTACCTTCTTCGACACCAAAAATAGTTTTCTTAGGGTTTAAATATATACCATATTTTCTACACCTTTCGAAAATTTGGGTTAAGTGTTGGATGTGATCTTCTCTATTCTTTGAATACACGGTCACGTCATCCAAGTAAACTATTACACACTTGTTGATCGATCCCCGAAATGCTACGTCCATGGCTCTCTGGAAGGTTGCTCTTGCATTAATTAACCCAAACGGCATGCATTTATAAGCAAAATTTCCCCACTTGGTTTGGAAGGTAGTCTTTAAACAGTCTTCCTCTAAAACCAGAACCTGGCTGTAACTTGAGAAACCGTCCAGTAGAGAGAAAATCTCAGAGCTAGACACGGTCTACAAGAGCTGTTCCATGGGTGGAACTGGGTAATTGTCCTTTTCTGAAGCTCTGTTGACATTTCTGAAATATATGCATAAGCGAATCTCCCCATACTTCTTCCTTACTGTGACTAAATTAGATACCCATGTAGAATGTCTGACTTGGAATATAATTTTGGCATCTAGAAGTTTCCTTAAATCCTGACACATGAGAGGCTCGAGGGAAGGATGATACTTTCAGAGCTTTTGTTGGAAGGGTTTCACTTCAGGTTTTAACATGATAATGTGTTGAATGATACGGGTATCATAAGTTTTTAGGTCTCGGTAGGACAATGCAAAGACATCTTGATACTGTATGAAGAGTTTAAGATAGGCCTTCTTTTCCTCTTTGGATATCGTTTTGCTGAGGTTTACATTTTTGGGATTTTTCGGGGTTCCAAGATTTATGGTTTCATGTATGGGACAAGAACTACCGGTCTTCACATTTTTGGATCCTTTAAATCACTCCTTCAGATCAAAAAGGTTTTCTAAGTTGGCTATACCTTTCGGTATCATGTGAGACTTTGATTTGTCGATCGATTGATCTGTCTGAGGATCAGTTTCCGTCGATTGTTCCTAGAATACTTCGTCATCAATAGCTAGGTCCTTGAAATTATCTTGGCTAGTCAAAAAACTTATGATCTTTTCATCCCCTTCAAATACTTTCCAATTAGAAATGTTGTTAGGCACCGATGGTTTGTAGAGTAACTCCATAGTGAATTGGGAGGCTTCATAATCTTCTAGAGGTGACAACCTAGAAGCAACCGTAGCCAAGGAATCAACAAGGATATTCTTTGCTCTGGGGATCCCTGTGATATTGAAAGCTTCAAAGTGATCTATTAACCTATGCACTTCATGTTGATAATTTTTTAGATGTGGGGAGTTGCAATGTATAGTATTCCTTATCTGCCGAACAATGATTTCAGAATCTCCGAAGACCTTTGATTTTTTGGCATTTAAGTCGATGGCTTTCTTTAATCCTTGTACTAGCGCTTCATACTCAGTGGTGTTGTTGGTGCACTCAAATTATAGCCTATAGGATAGGAAATGACGTTTACCTTCAGGATCAATGAGGATGCACCCTGCTCCTGACCCTTCTTGCGACTTGGATCCATCAAAGTATATGGTCCAAATTTGTGAACATATTTCATTTGATTCTTCTTTCTTATTACCTTCTTGCTCCCTTATCTTTTTTCTCGTGATCTCAAGCACAGGTTCTTGACAGAAGAGGGTTTCCTTTGTCGGTATCAACGATTTCTCTTGAAACACCATATCAGAGTTTTGAGTGAGAGGGACGTCGGATAAGAGAGGGGAAAATTTCCTGAAGTAGGAGTCGCAGGAGTAATTGCCTAGCATAGGGAAATATGTCGATGAGGGTTCGTTCAAGGTTTCTAGGTCTATGACAATATGTTTCAGATACCTTTTCCTGCCAATTCTGATCATATTTTTGTGCCCCTTTAGTGGTAGCCAAAGGTGAGCCCAATCTGTACTAAAGTCCCGTTCAATTTTTCAGACCAGTCTCGGCTCAATAATAGTCCATAAGCTTCTGGGATATCTACCACAATGATATCAATAACCTTCACAAACTTAGGATGCATTGCTATTCTAATCATTACATATTTGAGTTCTCCCATGACTTTGACTTGAGTTCTGTCTAGTTGTATTACATGTTTGTCACTTTTGAGGGGGACAACATTTAGCTTTTTACAGATAGGCAAAGGCATAACATTGGAAGATGCTCCTAAATCAACCAAACAATTATGAAGGTTCCTGTTGAAAACTTCAAATGTTAAAAGGAAGGGTGGGACAAAAGGTTTTCCCTTCTTATCTTCCGAGCAGGTGTTTATAGTTGGTTTATTCACCAGATCTATGGGAGATATATTACTTTCCCAACCATTGCTAGTCGTAGGGTTTTCTATTGAGTTCAAAGCTCATAGTAGAAAGTCCTTTTGCTGAGGGATCCTGCATTTGTCCATAACTGATATATTAGCCTTTAACTTCTTCAAATCTTCAACTACACTGTAATCTAGTTTGGGCAATTCTCGGGTATGGATGCTCATAGGGTTTTTACTAGGAGAAAATGGTGTTCTTGGGTGATCGAGAGTTGCCTTACCCTTCCAAGTTTGGGTGGTAGCGATATATTTTGAGACAGGTGGACCTTTACTTCGAGTTTGCACAGCCGAGACTTCTGTGGGTGGTTCTTGAGACTCAAACAGGTCGTCGAAAGGCATGATCAAGTCAGGATCCCATATCAGCATGGCTGTATCTTTTGGTGGGTCAATATCCTTCTGATCAACAACATTCATAACTGAGCTGCTTGGTTGTTCACTCAGGGAGATTTTGTCTAGAAACCAGTTGGCCATCAAGTTCATGGCATGCACCCATTGAGGACAGTCTCTTTAGGAATGATTTTCCTGGTGATAATTACAGAAAGAATCAGATGCTATGTTTCCCAGATCAATGTTTAAGTTAGCTGGGGGAGGTTCAATTGCTTTGAACGATGGGTTTCTTTTAAATAAAGGATTATAGGGTCCTTGGCCTTGGTTTCCCTCCCCGATGCTTCTTTTCATGTCTATAATTTCGTTGGATAATTTCTTAGCCATACGTTGTAGGTCCTCTATGTCCCCACTACCCTTTTCAGGAGCTTGTTCTGGTTGTTTCCCTGGGGGTCTAGTGAGAAATAGCCCTCTCCACGGAGGAGGTTGAGCTTCTTTCTTGACTAAGGAGACCTAACTTTCTTTACATCCTTTCATTTGGAATTCAATCGTTTTGGTCTCTTCAAAATTCTCTGCTAGGGTTCGCTTGGCAGCCCTCTTTACAAACATGGAGATAGAAGTTGGGAGGGAATTATCATATACTTTGATTTGCAATTCCTGAGTAGGTTTAGATTCAGGTTGGAATTTGTCCAAGATAGTTGTGAATATTTGATCAAAATATTTAACCCTTTCTTTCGAACTCATGGTGGCGACGAACAATTCAGCCATAAAATCTCCTGTAGTAGTTTCTTCTGCGAATTTATCTAGAAAATCCTTTTGAAACTTTGTCCAGCTAGTTATAGATCCTACAAGTAGATTAAAATACCACGTGGAAGTTGAATTTTCGAACGTATAAGGGAATAGTCTACATACTACATCTTCATGTTGAACGTTCATAAGTTTGATCGCTAGTATGAACTTCTTGACATGATCTTAAGGCAATCCTGAGGTTTCGGGGTCAAATTTAGGAAGTAACTTCTCCGGGTGTCGGGGAAGATTATGTACTCGACCTGGGATGGCCAAAGCATCTCTGGCCAACCAAGGTTGGTTGTTCTAAGGTGGGTTTCCCCCTTCTTCCTCATGGTCATTGTTTTCTTCCATACCTTCAGAATCTGAATTAAAATCTTCTTCTTTTGAAAAATCGTCTGGCTCATAAACATCGTCGGTCGACGTTTCAGGGATTAGATGTAGAGGATATTCGATTTCGGTGATTGTGAAATCTATTAGGTCTTCTACTGTGTGCACGAAAACCTGGTCGAGGATGTTGATCACTGGTCTTCTTACTTGTTTTCTTCAAGGAAGTATCAAAGCTAAGGGTAACACACCGATCTGTCGAGCGTAAGCTCTCATGATTCTTCTGAATTGATTTAATTCCTTGTAAGGAAGAGTGTAAGGTATATCATGGAACAAGAATTCTTCCTCTGGCTGGGGTGAGTTACTCTCTTAGGGAGTGCTAAATGTGTGTGGGTTGTATTGGGAATGACTAGCCATGCATGTGGGATATTCTGAATCTATCGGTTGTCTGAAATATTATATGAAATATGCATCCAACCATTCATTCTCATGCCCTCCTTCTAGCGCCAGTTCTGTTGATGGGTCCTAAATCCCTTAGTTCAATAGAAGGAACAAAACCCGCCACCGAGGCCCAATTAGACTCTGCAACGTTTAATAGTGGAATGGTTCTCCAGATCTTGCGATCCAACCAATTAATCAATGAGCTTTATGGTTTCTTGTGAAGGCGTCTCCTTTAGTTTGGAATTTCTCTTTTTGTATTTTCTCTTAGGTGGGACCGATGTGAGATGTAAGCCGATATAAACCAACTTGGCAACAAATAGAATTAAATTTAACTACTGGAGAAGAGGTTGAGCTTGGGATAACCCGCTACTCAAGCATGCAGACGATAATTTTATACCACAAGGCCTAGTACTAATACATTAACCATGTGAGCATCCAATTATTGTCTGAGATGCTTAATTATCAGAAAAAAAACACATATGCGATAAGATAATAACAAGCAAAATAATTCACCTACTCTGATCATTCATCACACAATGACATAACGATTCATCTTCATCATAAAGAAAAGAACTGTAAAACATTTCATTAGATAACTTAACAATGGATTCAATAGCTCTTACTTGTCACATAATCTATTCATGAAACAAGATAGGAAATAGTTCTTCTCTACGTTCAATCACACAAGCATTTGATGAAAATACAACTTGTCTTTGGTCCATAAGGACTTCTCAATTAAGGATAGCTTCAAAATAATTCTTAACAAACCATAAAAGAGAGTTTCTTACAACAACCATCGACCCTCTACTAATTGGTCGATGCTCTTATTTATAACATAAAATTCAACTGAAAATAACGACTAAGTGTAAATAAGTGAACAAAATTTGCCACGTGGCATTCTCTCCTAACAGTTTTCTAACAATCAACTCAAGGCATCCCTTTGAAAGGGTGACTTTTCTCATACTCTGACCAACTAATGAATAGATCTTCACAGGCATGAGTGTATCAAAAACAATGTTGTTCCATCGGGGCTGCCTAAATTTCTCTGATCTCCACCGCATGCAATCGGTACTTCGCCAGATTGGTACTTAACTGTTGTAGCACAACCCGAGCTTTGATCGGGTGTTCCATAAATCGTTTCACTTGTCCTGGCGTTGTGGTCACCTTTGCCAGCTCTTTGGCCCATAACGAATCCTACCTGGCATGTGATTCGACTATGTCGTGCAAGTCGACAAAGTCATCGGGCATGCCGAACTCGGGAAGTCCCATATCCTTAATCACTTTGTTGATTTTACTGCAATGTTTCTTGCATTTGGCCCACTACTCTTGAATTTCCCGGTGTGGTTCTCGAGACAGTTTAGCCCAATATTCGACTGATCTCTTTATGCGATCAAGACTGCTTTTTCTCAACAACCGGATGCCGTGTTCTTCTTTATCTCGACCCTGCTGGACTGTACCAATGTAGTCAACTCTTTCCATAACTTGCTGCACCTTTTCGCACCACCGATCCATATCCTTGCACATCACGAGTGCCATGAGAGTATCTTTCTGGAGCTCGACTATCTTTGTAGTGAAAAGATGCGGCTCATTTGTGAACTCGTAGTAGGCGTCTTTAAAATGACTCCTCAGATACACCATAGCCTGTGTGGTGTCCTGATAATATATATTGGCTACTTTGTCCATTGGTTCAGGAATCTGCTGATCACCCCATGTAAGTGTATTGCCTAGACTTTCGGTGGTGTGCACTTGTTCGAGGTCAGGTTCTTGAACTTCCTTGTTATGCTTTGAAGGCCCGACCTCTATTTGCTGCTCATTAGGATTTTGGGCATCATTTGAAATAGAAGTGTCAGGGATTGACTCGATACTTACTTGTTCACTAACCGTTGAAACACTGATTTCTTGCTGTAGAG
This sequence comes from Picea engelmannii, assembly GCA_009831015.1. Classification (NCBI taxonomy): domain Eukaryota; kingdom Viridiplantae; phylum Streptophyta; class Pinopsida; order Pinales; family Pinaceae; genus Picea; species Picea engelmannii. Next base: position 114,017 of record ML818193.1, read on the forward strand.
TTCCTTCCTCTAGCTCGCCCGATTTCAGCTCATCCCTGAGATTATCAGCTTGGGTTTTTGGCGCATCGGGTAACTCAGTGTTTGGGACACTTTAAACTTCCTTTTCTTCCTGTGGGACTTCCTGAATTTGGATGTCAGGGAGAGGGGAGGATGTCTTCTCAGGTCCCCTTTCTTCTTCGACATGCACTGGGGACCCACGAGATACTTCTGGGCTTTCATCATCATCATAGATTTTAATTAGCTCACAGAGGGGGTCCGATGCACTTGTTTCTACTGATACCCCGGTTGCCTCCAATTGCGTTGCGATGCCTGTCGGTGATCCGACTGGTGGCATTATGGATTCAGGGTCATCTGACCCATCGATGTTATCAAGGTTTATGAAATTAGGGCCGCTTGGTCCCGCTGGGATTTCTTCTTGGCTATCCGTCAGAAGCTTTGGCATCCTGACAAGGTTTGAGTTATCCTGCATCCGATTCATTATCTACTGGGCCTGTTGATACATGAGTAACCCTCTCTCCCGTGCATCCTGAGCCTCAGAGAAATTCCTATCCTGTACCGAGATTGCCTGAGAAATCTCTGCCGTTTCGGTGGCTTCCTGGGGAGCTTCCACCGCTTCGACTGATATAATTTATTCTTTGGCTCTGAGGGCATCATGAGATAATTTTTCAAGGACTGTCGCTTTCTCATCCCAATTCATGGCCTTGAACCTAGTTTCCTTAGGGTCAGCCATCCTTGCCATCACCTCAACCCAGTCTTGAGCATTTTCGGTGAAGATCTCATCTTCAAATCTGTCATGGGCGTATGGGAAGCATGATGATACTTGTGATGCATGTTTCAGGACTAAACCTTTTGGTTCGTGTTTGCGAAAGCGACCAGTCTGGAATCAGAACTCCAATTGGTTTAGCCCTTCCTGTTTGGTTTGAGCGATGTCTTTTACCATGTAGAAACCTATATGGAACCCATAAGGTATGAAAGATCACTTCTTATCCTTTACCAGAGTAGCATTATAACCTTGCAGGATGGTATGATAACATATTTCCCTGACTACTAATCAATTGGGGACATACACAGGTAATAGGTGTGGTGCTCCGGTGGCTCCGAAAACCCTAATGTAGGTATCTTTCTCATCCAGGTTCCAATGGCCAGCTTTTGATATCATATCTTTGGCTGCCTCTGACAGTCTTGGGCACTCTTTCTTGAACAACAAAAGATGAATACGTGTGATAGATTGATCGCAGATGAGAGAGTAGGATTTCTTGTACCTGTTCTCCCACAAGATGCTGAAATATACATGGACCGGGAGTTCCTAGGTGTGCCATCTCAAGTTCATTCCGGCAAAGGCATTTCTAGAACATATGATGTCCAATAGATAAGATGCCATGTGGAAAGATGGAGTCTCTCCTTCTTTCAGCGCCTGAGCCTGTTGTATGCAAGTGATCAACTATTTGGAGATGATGGAACCCCAGTTAAAACCTATCTTGGAAATGGCTATGGTATAAGCTAGAGGCATCCAAGCCTATGAAAACTTGGAGCAATATTTCTCCCCATGCAACCGACAGAGGAGAGCCATTAGATAGATATACAAATCCCTTAAGTTATCCGTTGGGTACCACTCAGAGGTCTGATTGGTGAACTTGTTATCCTCTCTCCACCATGAAGCCATCATCTTGCTGGTGTCATTTTTCTGATAGAATCTTACAACAAAATCGGTGTTCAACCGCTCCTCTGACTCTCTGAGTTTGTAGTAATTTTGCACCTCCACTGGAAGGAAAACCACGACACACTCACCATTGTCGTCATTAACCAGACACCTTTGAGTGTTCGTGTGGTCAATAATCCACTTCAGGAGTTCAATGCATGGGAAAACTGGAGTTCTTCTTGCTACCATGTGCAGGTATGCTGTTCGAATATTGGGAAAAACCTCGTCGTCGAGCTTCCTTGTATTGGGGTCACTGTGCGGGGTATATTCAGGGAATTCCTCTTACTTGATCTTCTTGAAAAGTTCTTCCTAGTGTGGGAATACTTCCTTGGTCCCGATACTTTCCTCCATGTCTCCAAAGGCCGGAGGCTAAATAAAAATATTCCTTGTGGATGTCTTGATGTCGGGCACTAGTTTTGGAGTAAACTCCAATTGTTTTGCGATAGCTGGGGAAGAGCCTTCACCTACATCTGGTTCCTTTAGCTTAGGTGCTCTCGGAGATTTATCGGTGGTAGGTTTATTTGGAGGCATTTTTCCTACAAATGAAGCAATCCTTTAGGGCCGACATACAGAGCAATATTGGATCATAATGTATAAGTGAGGTGAAAAACACAACAAAATCTGGACCAGTACATACCTGTATCGCTTGCTAATATCCGTTGTTTAATACTCACAGGATCTTGGATGCTTCTTCCAAATTGCTCTTCTCTCTCCTCTGGATGTTTTGAACTTCTTAGTGCATGATGATCTTGTTTATGAGCTGCTCGAAAGAATTTAAGTGGGAAGAGCCTATCGTGTCGTATCGACCAATTAACTCAGGTTATGAGTGGAAATCAAACGAGACCTGCCACCGAATCCCGGTAATTAAATTCTTCATGGGTTGACGACGGAGGCGCGGAGGGTAGTGTGCTCTATTAGCAATTTCAAACAACTTCTTTGATCTCTGCATGAATTAATAACTAATGCAAGATTTGGAATTAATTAGTTCTTTAAATGCTTCAGATCCATTGTATCTTAGAGTGAAAATGTCCCATCGCGTCGCTTTCTTAGTGGGAAGATCGAGAATCAATGATATCCTTGTGTATGTTCCCATTAGCATCCTCCTGATAAAACCTCTGATGCTGATTGATTTCGTCGTACGGTGCTGACGTGGAAAAACTGGTAAGAAGTGCGACATGGGTCTTGGAAGCTAGTAACGACTTAGGGGAAAAACTAGATCGTATGTCAAACAACTCAGGAAATGACATATGGTAGATGAGGACAAGTGGTTTGATCGTGTATCTCAGTCGGAGTTGGGTTTTTTTTACAGGAGGTGTATGTTAAAATTAAATCTGGGATTGCCGATGTCGAAAGTTATTAGTGGTCGGTGATCAAGGATTGACTTATCATGCTTTCTACGAGCTAAATTTCTAAAACTCGTCGATGCTGAGAATTAGTGGGGACCGAGTATCGACGATAAACCCATCGCGTAGTTTCCTTTCAAAAACTCTCGATGCTGAAAAACGTTTTTGAAGTTGACGATTGACGATATCTTTTCTTTCTTCATGAATGCTTACTCTTTTAGCCTTCTCCCGATGCCGAAGGGATCGGTCATCTACGATATCCTTGGTGATGATTGTCGTGAAAGAAAACTCCCATCCACTAACGCCAACGCAGATCGAGACTCGACAACTTCAGTTCTCTCGAGTGTTTTTCTTTCACGCTTAATCCTTTCCGATGCTGAATTTCTTAAGTGCGTCGGGGAAAAGTTTTGACTGTCAATTCTCTAATTTAGATGTTAGTCTTTTAAGTTATGGGTTTTCGCATGCTCAAGAAAAATTTGAAAGACTTAAATGGAAAACAAAATGATAAGAAAAGGAAACATTTTTCATACTGAGGTCGAATTAGACAATGCAAAAGATCAAGTGGTACCCAAAAAGTAAAATTTGACATAGGCTTTTTAGGGTGTGTTGAGTGCTCAACAGAACCCAGAGGGGAAGTGATTCCATATTTGTGGTAGTTGACAGGTTTTCCAATATGGCACACTTTATACCATGCCAAAAAACTAATGATGCTACACACATAACAAGTCTATTTTTTAAAGAAATTGTGAGGCTACATGGATTTCCCAGGAGCATTGTCTCAGACAGAGACACAAAATTTGTAGGATAGTTTTGGGGAACGCCGTGGAAGAAATTGGGGATAGATTTGTCCTTTAGTTCAAGATACCATCCTCATACAAATGGGAAAACTGAGGTGGTAAACATAAGTTTAGGGAATTTGATGAGGATTTTAGTCACTAAGCATCAGAGTCAATAGGATTAGATTCTGCCACAAGTGGAATTTGTGTACAATGATTCACCAAATAGGAGCACATGAAAGAGTCCATTCCAGGTAGTGTATGGAATGCAACCAAGAGGGATATTAGAGTTGAGATATTTGGGACACAATGAGTTCAGAAGTGCAGGAGCTGAAGATTTTACTGCAGAGATGCAGAAACTTCATGACCATATCAAGGAGCAGCTGTAGGACAACAATAAGAAGTATAAAAGCAGAGTAGATGAGAAGAGAAGGGAGGTAAAATTTGAAGTTGGAGATCGGGTTTTATCTCATATAATAAAGGATAGGTTCCCAAGGGGAACATATAACAAATTGAAAATGAAAAAGATAGGACTATGCAAGATCCTCAGAAAGTTTGGAACAAATGCTTATGAAATTGAGCTGCCAAACAAGGTGGGAATATCACCTATTTTTAATGTTGAAGACCTATATCCTTACTGGGAATATGAAACATGAGGATTAGATGATCATAAGGAGATCATATG